>CAUYPK010159344.1:0-29328 GCA_963574355.1 Loris lydekkerianus | reverse complement strand
GAGGCTGAGGCAGGAGGATCACTTAAGCCCAGGAGTTGGAGGTTGCAGTGAGCTATGATGATGTCACTGCACTCTATCCTGGGTGACAGAGTGAGATTCCATCTCTAAAAAAAACTTTTTCAAATAAAATTAAAAAATGGAAAAAAATAAAAATAAAAATAAAAATAAATAAATAAATAAAATAGAGCAAATAAAAACAACTTCACAATGGAAGAAAATCACAGGCACAAGAAGTTATAGGAAGGTAAATATATCTCACTTCATCTAGAAAAGTAAAGAAATTTTTCTCTAGATATTAGTCATTAAGAACTCCAGAATATCTGCCATGAATTCAACAGTGGCCCTCACACCCTGGCTGCATTTCCGTGGTCTCTTCCCTTTAGCCACCATGCTGCCAAGTCCAGAGAGCATGTGCCCAGGACTTTGTGAATGTTGGTTCTTCCCTCTAGTCCTAAGGACATCAGTTCACATGTATCTACAGCCTGGACTATTTCCTACGCCTGTTCTCCCCACAAGCCTATTACCCTAAACTGAGCCCCACCTTGGCAAGATGCCCTGGTTCATCACAAGTGCTAGTTTCATCTTTCCTTCATACCCCACATTCTAGCCACAAGCCAATCCTCTCTCTCCACCCTCAGGTGCACCCAGTACCATGGCCCCTCCCCCAGCACCACCACCTGGCCTAGCATTCTCCTCTTGCCTGCCTGACACCCCTGCTCCATCACCTTTGCATCTCACCCATGTTTCTCACAGTTCCTGAAATACATGGCCAAGGTGGCTCCACCTTACAGTCTACATGCTATCACGCATTCTGGCCTTACAGTCTACATGCTATCATGCATTCTGGCCAAGGTGGCTCCACCTTAAGAGTCTACACACTATCACGCATTCTGGCCTGTCTTTGAGAAGCCTGTCCTGATCACTTTTCCCTTGATGCCAGCTGACTTTTTCTCCACAGGACTTATTACTACATAGCGCTGTATGTTTGTTGTTTATCTCTTCCCACTACAAAATGAATCTCCACTGCTGAATCCCCAGCTCCTGGAATGGTGTCTAACACATTAGTAAATGTTCAATGAATGGACTATTTTAAAAGTTTATCCTTCGCCCTTAACAGCTCTCCTTTCCTCTTTAATTTACACAAAAGTGATATGAAAATAACACATACACACACAATATAGAACCATGCCAAAATAACTGAGGTATGAAAACATTCTAAGTTCTCATCTCTCCCAGAATAGACAGCTGCATTTCAATGCTGCAGGATAACTGTAAATGATGATTATGTCATAGGGCTGTAAAAAGATCACAAAATCCATCAAAATTTTGAAGCCATTCCCTGGAACAAGGTAAAAATTCTACCTTTTTTGAATAATATTCTTTATTTGACACCTCAAATGCTAATCAAGGCAATAGAAAATATTAATTGCATAAAATAGGCAAAACAAATAAAGCCTAACTCTGAAATAAAGTTAGATGAAAATTGCTATTTATGCCTATCTTTTTTCTTTATTCCTGTTAGAATAGTCATTTGGAAAATGGTACTGCAGAGCAATCACATCTGAAGTAAGCAGAAGGCAGGCAAAACAGGAAGGTACTACACCTGCAATGTGATCATGGGGACTTGACTTTTGCAGTGACTGCACGTGGCCTCCCGGTATTTACAAGCCTTTTCCACGTGATCACGCAGGTCTTTTCTTAAGACTTTTTCTTTGCAGTCAGCACGCACACATGAAAGCTCCTCAAACTGGCAATCATTTTTTAAATGCACCTGTAAGACAAACCATTAAAAGTTCTTAAAAATCAACAAAAAAAATTCAACCTGAAATACCAGATTCTAAACTCTGTGAAGTGAAATCTTACAGAAATGTTTCTAACTTGTTATTAGACAGTTTTTCAGAGGAAAGAGTAATAAATATGCCAGGAGAGACTGAATTTCATATTCTGTTCTGTGATTACTCAAACTATAGTGCTGAAGAATTAAGTCAACTGTCCCTGCTAGATAAATAGATGACTATCTATTAAGAACTTTGCTTTATTCTAATTCAAATATCCTTCTAGGATAAGATATGGTATTAACCCAAAAAACAAGAACCTTACGGTGAAAAGGTTTTAATGGGGCTTGGTGCCTGTAGCTCAGTGGGTAGGGCGCAGGCCACATACACTGAAGCCGGTGGGTTCGAGTCTGGGCTAGACCTGCTAAACAACAACTGCAACTAAAAAAAACATAGTACTCTACTGAGGGCGACACAGTGAGACTCTGTCTTTTAAAAAAAAAAAAAAAAAAAAAAAGGTTTTAATGGGTCTTCCAAAATTAAATCCAGTTCAGATTTCTCTCTATTCTAAATACAGTGTTTAAAACCCAGTTGACAAGGCCAGGTGCAGTGGTTCACATATGTAATCCTAGCACTCTGAGATTAGGCAGAGGCCAAGGCAAGCACACTGAGCTCAGGAGTTCAAGACCAGCCTAAACAAAAGCAAGATCCTGGCTCACAAAAAAAGAAAAAGGAAAACTAGCTGGGTATAGTGGCGCATGCCTGTAGACTCAGTTATTTGGGAGACTGAGGCAAGAGGATTACTTAAGCCCAAGAGTTTGAGGTTGCTGTGAGTTATGATGCCAAGGCACTCTACCCAGGGCGACAAAGTAAGACTCTGTCTCAAAAAAATAAAACAAAAAGGTTGACAATTCTGTCAATTTACAAAATTGACAGTAAAAGTAACATTTTATACTCAAGTATTTTTGACTACTCCATGTTTGGTTGTACTTGGAAAATCTGATGTTTAAATATGGTCTCATGGTACTATACTACAATAACCGGCCACTCGGCTGGACATGGAAAGGAGTTCTGTTCCATAATGTAGAAGCCTCCGGTGCTACTTTGGTACTTACCAACAGATGTCCCAGTGTTAACTGTTCTGTACAACCTCTGCTTTCATTCCGACAATAGATCTGGAGAGCCAGAATCTCTCTCTTACAACAATTATCCTTAAACACCTGAAATTGAAAGATCATTAATTTAGATGATTAATATTTCTTTATCTCCACATGCTGCTACTTTGGACAAGGTAAAACCACTTTAAATAAAATCAAGAGAGCTACTCATAAGTTAACCCCAGAAAGCATTAATGACCATCTTAATTTCTACAAATAGAATGAAAAAGCTGCCCCCATTAGGAGACACAACTTAAATAACATAACCTTAACTCTTATCTTTTGTTAGAAAATAAATTATATTGAATAAAGATCACTCTGGAGAATATAAACATTTTCCATACTTTGACATAATCTCAGGACGAGGACAGAGGAAGACCACATTCATACTCAGACTCTTAAGAGACTTCTAAGAGCCAGCACTGAGAAGGTAGCCACGCCTCCCTATCAGAGGACAAAGGCAGAATCTGATACAACTCTACACACTTTTTAGATCACTTGTAGGGAAATGGACAAACTAGTGTAAGGATCTTATTTGGAGGATAATATGTAAAACTTTCTTTTGGTTCCTTCTAAGGTTATGCTAACTCATTTTTCACTAAAAAGGAAGTATAATATTAGCCTACTATTGGGAAAAAAACTCTTAAATATATATCACAAAAACTGAGGCTAATCTAGTGATGAAAACATTTCCCCTTGAAAATGAAAACATTCTTGCCTTTAATTTGATTTTTTCCTTAGAAAACAAATATTATCACTCTTTCTAACAATATAATCGGTAACATCTTATTCCTCAGGCATTTCTAAGAAACTCCCACCTATTAACACTCTGTAATAGTGAAAAAAAGAGAGTTTAATATACCTTCCTTACTCTGCAAAGAAATAGAATCAATAGCTAGTACGAGTTAAAAATAAACTAGTTTGGATTAGTCAAAGCTAATCCTTTATAAATATGACTTTTTTAAAACATCATGACTTAAGGGACCAGCATCAACAGAACAGATATTTCTAACCAGTAAGAAACAGGCTTTTTGTCCATTAAGTTCCTTAAGTCATTTGAGTTTAAACTTACTGATAAAAATACCTTGACTGAAAACACCAGAATAAACACACACACAATTTTAGAATTCAAAAGGGTCTCACATTATTTACTTCAAATGTCCCCTCTTTACAGATGAGGACTGGTTGCCCCACATCCCTTGGAGATCTTGTGCGGGGTGTATGTAGGTCACCTAGGGCCCAAACAGCTCTCCTCTTCCCATGAGGATCCATAGTTTTAACCCATTTCGTTAATGATTCTTCAACAAAACTAGTGTTTCAACTACTAATGTCATTCAAAAACAGGGACAGTAATTCTGAACAATTAAACAAAGATACTAAAAAAAATCAACTTAGCCCACTGTTCCAACCTTCTCTCTCAGTCACAATTGTTACATGTTAACAAGTCAGCAGGGCATTTGTTAAGGTAAAGAGTAGACCCCAGTGATTAGATTTTTCTTAAGAATAATAATAGCTGGTAAATGCTAAAGAAGAAAAGGTACATGGACACATGACTAATTCTATATCTAACCCTTCCAGAGCAGGTTATATCAGAAGCCCTTGTCCCTGACAGGAGTACATTATACCAGCACAAAGGCTGGGCTGTCCTAACCAGCAAACCCAACCTGCAAAGAGCTTTAGATAGGAAAACCCCAGAGGAATAATTTTTATTCAACAATTTAATGACCTACATTTAAAAAACTGTTAGGTTCATTAATCAAAATATTAGAACAATACATTTTTCATTGATATTTTAAATATTTTAAGAATGCGTTGTTCAAACAAGCCTGGCAGGGTTTAGCAGCACATGGATGACCACCTGTCAGAGATGCCAAGAAAGGGAACTGGGCCCCAGGAGAGAAGCTGGTAGGTTAATTTTCAGAAGCTCATGCTGAGTGTGCGGTGACACCCAGGGGCTCTCACTGGTGCACATACCATGTGGGAAACAAAAGGGACTAATCCCACTTGAAATTTAATGACTTCAAGATATTACAGGTGGTGGGGGAGCAAGGGAGAACAAATTCAAATGAAACCCTCAAATTAGCACATATCTGAAGCTAAAACCTCGTGTAAGAGCTGAGTGAACATCAGCTGTATGGGATAAAGACCCACAGTGACAAAAGTGACCCAACCAGAATAGCCTCGCCATTAACAGCCATCTTGGGCACTTCACATCACACAACCTCACAGAGCTCATGCTGTAGAGAAGCAACTAAGTGGACTTGACCCTGCTGTCGTCTATCCAAGTGCTTACACGACACAGTGACCTGCCTCAAAGCCTGCTACATCAGCCATCAAAACCAGGGTAAAACTGAGCACCAGAGTGCTGAGTGCAAACTGTGTGTGAAGATTAAGCCAGCTTAAAACATTTGAAAAATGACTTATTAAAAACCCCAGAATACCTTATCTTTAATGATGCTTTCTTGACACGCTGTACATTTTGGACTTGAGGAGCTGAGGGGAAACACATAATGACTACATTAGAGTGAAGTTCTTTTCTTACCAGAACTCAGCAGATAGAAGCACTTACTGTCCCGTACAATCTACTCTGTAGCTTATAACAACCAGTAGAGCTTCAGGGTGCTATGGTGAATTTGGTTCAAACATGAACCACAGGAAAAAAGGGCTGCATTTTTTTAATGTAATTTTTCAAAAGGAAGTTATCAAGTACAACAGTTTAGTTCAGTCCCGTTTGGAAAGCCCCTTTCAATTAACGTAAAAGTGAGATTTTATTTCAGAAACCAAAACTAGCTATCTGCAGAGCAGCTCTTCAGTGTGAGCATCCACAGTTTATTAGGAGAGATTTTAAATGCTCCTGCTTTTTAAAAACAGCCAGTCCTTTCTCCATAAGCTATTTATACATCAAAAGATCAATTCCAGGGTGGTACCTATAGCTCAGGGGCTAGAGCGCCTGTCACATACACCAGGGCTGGCGAGTTCTAACCTGGCCCGGGCCTGCCAAACAATGATAACTATAACAACAACAAAAAATAGCCGGGTGTTGTGGTGAGCACCTATAGTCCCAGCTACTTGGGAGGCTGAGGCAAGAGAACTGCTTAAGCCCAAGAGTTTGAGGTTGCTGTAAGCTGTGATGCCACAGCATTCTACTGAGGGCACATAGTGAGACTCTGTCTCAAAAAAAAGGGAAAGGGTCAATTCCATTTGCACAGGGGGGCAGCCTCCCTCCCTTGGAGGCCATCCCTCCCCACAGGTCCACCATACACCCAGGGTCCAGTTTCTGCCCAAGAAGTAGGCCTCTCCCAGGCCCAGAGATGCAGTCCAGATTCTTGTGTTAAAGGAAATCAGGTGCTCAGAGTTTTCTGCACTGTTACTAGGCTCAACTTAAGCCCTGCTCCACCCACAAGTGGGCAAAGGTGCATTGACTGTTTGGGATAAGTGGGTAAGACCACACAGTGAAGTCTGAGAGGAGGGGAAGGCTAACAGTGGATGACAAGGGGGGAGGCTGGCTGCTGCACTTGGTCTGGGGTTTGGGTCAGCCCAGGCTAAATAGCAAGCCAGGGGAAGGAGCTGGCAGTCTTTCCTAGGTCAAGGTGCCCTGGCAACAATAACTGAGAGGATCCTGCGATAAATCCAGTGCCCAGCACAATGCCCAGAATATACAAAATAACTGTGGGATAAGTACAAATGCTGTCTTGGCAGTAGTACTTCTGCTGTAAAACTCCAACCTGCCTTTGTGATCACACAATGGCATCAATGCTCAGCTGATGAGGCTTCCACAGGCTTAGTGCACCTTCCTTGCATACTTGTTATGTAAGCATGCACAGATTGGACTTCTGCTCAGGAAGGGACTTGCCCGGTCCTTCATGATGACCCTGTCCTCCCACAACCCTCAGCAGCACTTGTGCACCTCAGTGTACTGCTCTTTCATGATCCCTTCATCATTTGTGTGTGACTCCTCCACAGAACTGTGAGCTCCTTGAGAAATCCCTAGCAACACATCCAAGGGATACTGAGGCTTTATGGACAGAGTGGGCAACACCATCAGGGTGACACAGAAGAGAGGAACCAAAAAAAAAAAAAAAAGAAGAAGAAGAGAGGAACAGAAGTTTACAGTATGGGAAGACATGGGGCAGGCAGGCCTGGCCTTGGGACAGAGACACAGAGGGAAACTACTGTATTTCCATAAATAATTCACAAGCTGGGATCTGAGACTTTATGTACTTACTTAAGGCTTTTTTTTTTTTTTTTTTTTTTTAAGGCAAGTGTGAAACAAAGTTTATTGAGGAAGAGAAAGGTAGGTTTACACAACAGGAAAGCTTACAAAGCAGGATACATTCACCATAAACAGAGAACAGGCCTCCACTGCCAGGCAAGGAGGCAAAGAGGCCTTATTTAGGGCTTTGAATCTTTAGAGGTTTATATTTTAGAGAAATAAGTCAATGAGTGAGAGAGTGAGGACAACTGGCTTGATCCAGCTTATCCACAGCAAGTCTGAGTGGGTGCCTACCTCAGCAAGGCAGCCATACACGTCTCACAGAATCGGTGTCCACACTCAGTCTGCTTCGGGTTGCACAGCACCAGGTGGCACTTCTCACACTTGTATTTGTCCTCCACTGCTTTCACAAACTTTTCTTTGTAACCTCCTTGTTCCGGGACAAAAACTGATGTCCCAGAGCTGCGGTCCGGGTGGAGTTTTAGTGGTGGGTTAGTCTGCAATGTGCCAGGGGAGTCCATCTTTTTACTTGACTCCATTTTAGGAAAGAGAAATTCTGTTGAGGAAAAAAAATGGTAAGAGAATAGAGTGCCATCACATCATATCATTCAAGGAAGTAACACAGTGCTGAGAAAGCAGAAGTGCATGAGAGATATGGTGTTTTAAGTAACACACAAGAATCTTTCCCAACTTTAATTTGTGATGGGAACAAAGCATGATTAAATATACTTCCCTCCTTTCTACCTTACCCAAACACCATTATTAACATTGCCATCCAAAAAAACTTCCTAAGGGGTATACCTAATAAATTGCATTTTCAAAGTTCTTTAGAATTCACATAATACTCTGCTGTGTCAAGACATCAAATTCTATCCGTTGTTCTGATTATTCTGGCCAAAGCAACAGCCATTCCCAGCCAATTTTATTTAATTTCTGCTGGAAGACAAGATGATTCAGGTGGTCCTGTCAAAGTTGTGACTGTAGTCGGTCTGTGGTCAGAATCAGTGTTTAACAGCAGCACTTAACTGAAACTGACATGCTTCCAGACCATAAGCACTACTCTTTACATGGCAAAACCCCATGAGATTGTGTCCACAGTACCTGAGGCATTTGGTTTCTGACATCCACCCTCATTTTACCAACCCTGGAACACCCTGACCCAGAACTCCTCACTGCAGAACCTTGGGGTAGGCCTGCCATGAACCTACAGGGCACCTTCACAAGCCTGTGAGGAGCATCTGATAGAGGTCTTGCTCCCCTTTGTATCTGAGGCATCTCAGGTTCAGGTAGATACCATGGTGCCCAGAGACAGGGTTGGCAGAGAGACATGGAATTGGATGGGTTCTCCTGTGCCCTCGTCTGGGCAGCTCTCCTACTGCAGCTGGTTACAAGTTATTCTGCAAGGGCATTTGCTTCCCACTGGCAAGTGACCATCAATAGGTAAAAGTAAGCAGCTCCTAGAAATAAGCCACCAAGATTTCAGCCTGAGCAGCTCTGCCAGCTGAGACCTTGAGATCAAGTAAATGAAAACAAGAATATAAAGGAGCTAAATAAAGTTTCTGAAGAAACATTAGCTTTAAAAAAAATTATACCATGCATTAAATATACACTAATCAACTGACTAATCGTGCTAAATATTTGCTAACACTTAACCTAAAGCACAAATTAAATGTTTCTAGATAATGGTATAAAGGCTGGTTTCTCTTTTATTTATTTGATGGATATTATATAATGAATTAGTACTTTTTTTTTCCTTTTTTTGGAAGAGAGTCTCACTTTGTGCCCTCGGTAGAGTGCTGTGGCATTATAGCTCACAGCAACCTCAAACTCTTGGGCTCAAGTGATCCTCTTGAGTCAGCCTCCTGAGTAGCTGGGACTACAGGTGCCTGCCACAACGCTCAGCTACTTTTTAGAGAGGGAGTCTCATTCTTGCTCAGGCTTGTCTCGAATTCATGAGCTCAAGCAATCCACCCACCCAGCCTCCCAGAGTGCTAGGATTACAGGCGTGAGCCACTGCACCCAGCCCATGAGTACTTGTTTTAAGAGGTAGGGTCTGGAGTGCAGTGGCTATCCACAGCCATGATCATTGCATAGCACAGATTTAAACTCCTGGGTTCAAGTAATCCTCTGGCTTCAGCCTCCCATTTTGAGTCTGGGAGATAGTGCCAAGGCTAACTTGTACACAGTGAACTTTCTTGGAAAAGTTTTTGCCTAGTTCCTTGCAACCCCTCTCAACCAGGCCTCTGCTGGGCAGATCTACTAAGGACACCTCACCTCTCTTTCAGGCTCAAGCTCTACACCAGCCCTGTCCAGCTTGTACCCATGTTCCCTGGTAAGGAAATGAGGGTCTGTGAAGAGGGGGGTGGAGGGATGTTCAAGACCAATTGTGAACTAGGCACAGAAGCCTCAGGGAAGACCTTCTGCCCAAATGCCTGACACAAGTCACCTCCTATGCTGTAGAATTTTTCTCGTATGCATGTTCTTTTCTCATGCCTCTTCCATCCTTTCCCACAATATGATAATGCAGCTAATGAATAGCCACAGGAACTTTCTTTCAAAACTCACCAGCTCCCTTAAAAATACACTGTGTGCCTGCCCAATCCATCTAGTTTTGCTACTTACAAAAGAAAGTGCCAAATTCTTTCTACTCCTGAGATCCTGGGCATCCTGGGAGGCAGGTATCCAGTGGGCCAGGTGGAGTTGCTCCTTCCAAGCCCTGTTCTTGCGCCTCTTGCTGCCCTTATGAGTGGTTCACAGTCAGGGACGAATAGGAACAAACGCCAGCAGCAGAACATTTGACAGACTGATGAATTGGTGTTCTAGCCACACTTGAGTTAGCTTTAATAAAATAGAACATTACTGTGGCAAAATGTGGGAGCCTCATAGAAAATCCACTTATTTGTGAAAACAAAAAAAAGTTATCAAAATGACCTAAGAAACCAGTGACTCTTTGTTTACAAATCTGCTGATCAGAATCTCGTCCATTAGGATGCTAACTCATCTTTCCCAGCTCAGCAGCAAAGGTACCCAGTGGTCACCATGCCTGTCTGCAGTGCTCACCAGCCCTGCCTACTCTGTTAGCCCAGTTCCAGCCCCGCCTCTGTGGAGCTCGCGAGACAATTGTAGGCCGGGCCCCCACTTTCTTAAGGAGGCCACCCTAGACTGCACTGAGCTTTTTCCATAGCATTTCCTGGCATTAAGACTGCATATTTATAATTTATTGTCTCCCTTCCTTCAGAAGAATGCTTCCTATGGACACAATTATGATTTGTTTTGTCAACTGACAAACCCCAGGTCCTAGGATAGTGCTTGGCAGCACAAATGCTCTATACACATTTGTTGAGTTAACAAATAAACAGAAAGATGAAACCATTCAGACCAAACTATATTTCTGTGACAAACCACCTCTTCCAGAAGCAACTTTTCAGCTTTTGGAGCTGATCTTACAACTTTGTGCCCTGAAGAACCCTGCTTAGACTATAAGCTACTTGTAACTTCAGTTTAATATTTTATCCTATAGTGTTTAGGAAGCTGTGTGTGTTCATGAACAGTTTTTGATGAAACACTCTTGGTGCTTGGGAGGCGAATTCCTACTTTCAATATGCAGGTGATGATAAACAATGTACGTTCATGTCCTTATAACATGTCATACTGTATATAAACAAGTAAACATAGAGCTTCAGATCATTCGTTTTTATAGAAGACTGAAGAGAAGCAGACAGATGCAAAGGGTATTCCAACCATATACATGAAAAACCTTACAGCATTCTTGTCCTGAAGGTACATGAAAGCCTGAAACCAGTAGGTCTATCAAGATTTATTCCGTAATGTGGAGCCCTGATGTGGGTATTTCTGCACGTGAGCTAATAGGGTTCTCTAACAACCCCACTCAGGTCCCCATGCATTCTGCCCCATGCACAGCTCATTTCTGCTAAGTCATGACTCAGAGAACAAGCCTTCAGAGAAGAGAAGAGGCCCCACAGCGCTTAAACAACAGGAGAAAAAAAAAATCAGATCTCTTCTACCCTATTATTTACTAGTGAGGAGAAATAAGCGTAAAAAACTAGGGATGAACTGTCAAGAACAGGCAAATCCATAGAGACACCATAGTTAGTGGTTATCGGGGCCTAGGAGATGAGGAATGGGGAGAAATGACTGTTTTGGGGTACAAGATTTCTTATTAAAGTGATGAGAATGTTCTGGAATTACAAAGCTGGACAACCCTGAATAGCGTTTTTTTAGTGAATAGACTAAAAATCACTGAATACTTTAAAGGGGTAAATTTTATGGCATGTGACTTGTATCTCAATTTGAAATCTAAACAAAGAATACTATAAGGCTACTATTCAAAATGGTTCTATTTAGGTTTGGTTAACTTGTGATACATATATAGATATATAGAGCCACATTCTTCAAAATGTGACACTTTTTTTTTTTTTTTTGAGACAGAGTCTCACTATGTTGCCCTCAGTAGAGTGCCGTGGTGTAACAACTCACAGCAACCTCCAACTCTTGGGCTTAAGCGATTCTCTTGAATCACCCTCCCAAGTAGCTGGGACCACAGGCACCTACCACAACGCCCAGCTATTTTTGTTGTTGTTGTTGTTGTTGTTGTTGCAGTTGTTTAGCTGGCCTGGGCTGGGTTCGAACCTACCACCCTTGGTGTATGTGGCTGGTGACATAGCCACTGTGCTATGGGCGCCGAGCCAAAATGTGACACTTTAAAACAGAAATTGTATCATGTCAGCTGCTGTGAATGACACCTGATAAATGAAGGGCCAGAGATTTCCATTTTACTGTAATAGTACATGGGCTCAGAGAAGACACATGGATATGAAGTAAAGAAAATAAGTAGCAGATCTCACCACATGCAACTACCCAGAAGTAGACAACCCCTTCTGATGTTTGCAGACATCCAGAAATGGCCAATGCACATAGAAGAAAATACATCTTTTTTCTACACACAAATGGTCAAACATGCAAATTAAGCTACAGTTTTCTTTTGTTACCAACAATGTATTTTCCATACCAGCATATAAAAATCTATCTTAATATTTTTAGGGGATGCATAGCACTCTATTATATGGCTCACCATAATTTATATGACCAGTTCTACTGACTGAGAGTTAAGGTGTTCTGTTATTATGGACAATTCTGAAGTACACATCTATACATGTATCTTTCTATATACTGATAGGCATATAGTAATAGAATTGTTGGATCAAAGATGCTGTGTATTTTAAAATATTATATTAACTGCCAATCTGCCTTTTAAAAAAGTTTGTGTCAATGTCTATATTTCCTCCACTGACAAGTAAACTATTAAACTGATATTATTTTAGAGGACAACAGCCTGAGTATGTTTCCCACTTTATTACAGTCTCAACAGTGTTTTCTAGAGTATGCTGTTGTCCAGTGCTAGGGCTCCCCTGTGGGTGCCTGTACCCAAGGGAGCTGAGAGCAGAGCACAGGCATGAATGTTTCAATGCCCCCATCAGGCCCTTTTGCACCACACTGAACAGATTCTGCGACAGCTTCTTGCCCAAACAACTGCCTGTTATCTCAATGCCTTCACTTCATTGGCATATACAATGTATATGGTTCTGTGCCTAGTACATTAGGGGACACAGAGAAAGGAGACTGTCCCAGTCCTTAGAGAACTTTAAGGGAGTCATGAGGGAGGTGAATAAGGAGCACTCTAGGGTCAGTGACTGTGATGAGCAGCAGAACATGGCAAACATCAACCCAAAGGTACAAGGAGCTGCAGATCTTCAGAACAGGAAATGACTACCTCTCCAATGGGGTGATCCAGGGCTTCCTGGGTTGCACTTGTGGCATAATTTCATTTCTCACACAGTAAGAGAAAAAAGAGGCCAGCAGACACTGTTACATGCCTGTGGAGGAGAAATGGGATTGGACTATCATCACAGAAGAGACTCAGGGCTGAGCAGTGCCAGGGCAGGACAGTGCATCTAATTTTGAGCAGGTCTGGGTTGGAAGGCCAGCTTGGTATCTCTACTGCGATCCTTGGGTACAGCATTCATCCTCAGAGCCTCCACTTTCATGTGAAAAGTAGACGCTACACCTAAATCTCACAGAATTATCAGGCATTCCTGAAATAGTATCTGTGGAATCCTTCTGCAAACTCTACAGCACTGTAGAAGATATAACCTCCTAGTAACTGGGGTTAGGAAGCCTGACAAAGATTGGGCTGGTTCTCCTTCTCAGAGAGCTCAAGGGTTTTTTTCAAAAAGCCCCTTCTTAGGTGTAGTGGCTCATGCCTATAATCCCGACACTTTGGGAGGCCGAGGAAGGAGGACTGCTTGAACCCAGGAGTTTAAGACCAGTCTGAGCAACACAGCAAGATCCTGGCTCTACCAAAAATAAGTAATTAGCTGGGTTTGGTATCATGCACCTCTAATCCCAGCTACTCAGGAGACTGAGGCAGGAGGATCACTTGAGCAAAGGAGTTTGAGGTTGCAGTGAGCTATGACGACACCATTGCACTCCAGCCTGCACAACAGTAAGAGGCTTTCTATCTCCAAAAGAAAAAGCTCCTTCTTGACAATTAGGCAAGCAAAGCAAAGCAAAGCAAAAGCATCCTACTGGAGAGGAAGAAACAAGCTATTTCTAGTTTCAGATGACATGATATCATGTATAGAAAATCCTAAGAAATCAACTAAAAACTATAAATTTGCTTAGTGGATTGGCACCTGTAGTTCAGCGGCTAAGGCACCAGCCACATACAAAGGAGCTGGTAAGTTTGAATCCAGCCCAGGCCTGCCAAACAAATATGAAAACTATTGCCAAAAAAAAAAAAAAAAAAAATAGCCAGGCATTGTGGCAGGCACCTGTAGTTCCAACTACTTGGGAGTCTAAGGCAAGAGAACCACTTGTGCCCAAGAGTTTAAGGTTGCTGTAAGCTGTGTTTGCCATAGCACTCTACCCAGGGCAACAGCTTGAGATTCTGTCTCAAAAAATAAAATAAAATAAAATAAAATAAAATAAAATGAAATGAAATGAAATGAAATGAAATGAAATGAAATGAAATGAAATGAAATAAAATAAAACAAAATAAAATTGCTTAGCAAGACAGAAGGATGAAAAATTACTATATAAAAATCAATCATATTTCAATACACTAGCAATGAACAATCTGAAAATGAAATTAACAATCCATTGATAATAGCGTCAAAAAGAATATTCAGGAATAAAGGTAACAAAAGAAGCAAAAGATATGCACACCAAAAATTATAAAAGACTTGAAAGAAATTAAAAATCTAAATAAATGGAAAGATATCCTATGTCCATGGATTGGAAGATTAAACATTGCTATGAGAGTAATTCTACTCAAATTGACGGATAGATTCATCTCAACCTCTATCAAAACCCCAGCTATTTGGGTTGTGGGGGAAGAAATTAATAGATGATCTTAAAATCATATGGAAATATAAGAGACCTAGAACAATCTTGAAAAGGAAGAAAGCTGGAGGATTCCAGATTTATCCTTTTTTTTTTTTTTTTTTTTTTTTTAGACAGAGTCTTATTCTGTCACCCTGGGTAGAGTGGCATGGCATTACAGCAACTTCAAACTCTTGGGCTCAATTGATCCTCTTTCCTCAGCCACCCATGTAGTTGAGACTATAGGTGCTCACCATTATGCTTGGCTAGTTTGGTTGTTTTTTTGTTTTTGTTTTTTTTTTTCTATTTTAGCAGAGACAGGTCTCACTTTTGCTCAGGCTGGTCTTGAACTTCCGAGCTCAGGCAATCCACCCACTTCAGCCTCCCAAAATGCTAGGATTACAGGTGTGAGCCCACTATACTCAGCCTACACTGTGCTTTTAAAATTCACCACCAAACTAAGTGATCAGGACACTACGGTACCGATATAAGGAGAGACATGCAAATCATAGAATAGAAGGTAGAGTCCAGAAATAAACCCATAGCTGATTTTTTCAAAAGGGCTCCAAAACCAATAAATGGAGAAAGAATAGCTGATGATCTCACTTCTGTCACAGATAGAGAAGGCTCTACTGGTGAGTGCTTTATCACAGGAGCTGGCAGTCACAACCTGCAGCTGCTTAAACATCTATCTCCTATTTCCCTCCAAAGTGTCCATCACCTCCCAGTACTGCCTTAGGGAGGACAGGCAGGTGGGTTCTATCTAAGACCTTCTTGTCTGATCAGTGATTTCACAAAACAAAGAAAATGCATGAGGTGATATTGACACATGCAAAGGATTGTGTGCAATGTGGCATAAGAAAATGAACCCTAGAACCCAGCACCCACTTGACAGTCACTGTCTACCTGTGTGCTCCTTTCTTAGCCCCATCCTCATACCACTCTCCAAAAGCAAACTTCAGCCTAAGCTTTGTGTTTATACTTCTGCTAGCATGTTTGTTTGTTTTTTTGAGAAACCGCAATGTGTTTTTTATTGAGCAATAATGGTAATAATGCAAAAACAGTAACATTCACATTGTCAAATAAGAGTATAGAATTATACAAATTATAGAATGCTTTGACTCTGAAGTTCAGTACGGAGTCATCAGTTAACTTATTTTTTTTCCAAAGTCTCAAAAAATAGACAACTAATATTTATAAATAGAAATAAAAGATAATTTCAACAACAGATCATGCCAGCACATATTTTTTTTCTTAAATATGATTTTCTGTTTTTTAACTTCATAAAAATACTGTACCACAGTCCTCTCTCACTAACACTGTAAATATTCATCCCTGTTTGTTGTATGTAGATGTATTTTATTCATTTTTGCTGCTGTATTAATCATGTACTTATCCATTTTCTTATCAAACCATTTCCCAATTTTTGCAATTATTAATAGTCTGCTCTGAACATTCTGACCCCTCTCTTCTGGGGCACACATCCACGTTTCTCTAGGGTCTATACCCTAGATCAGGGGTCAGGGATTAGCAAAATATAGCCTGCAGGTCAAATTTAGTCAGCCTATTTTTCTAAGGCCCTTGAACTAGGAATGAATACTTTTTAGAACTGTTTTGCCTCAGCTCGCCACACCTGGCTACTTTTAGAGACAAGGTCTTGCTCTTGCTCAGGCTGATCTCCAACTTGTGAGCTCAGGCAATCCACCCGCCTCAGCATCCCAGAGTGCTGGGATTATAGGTGTGAGCCACCCCACCCAGCCACTTTTTAGATTTTTATAGTACCGGTATTATAAAGATACATTTGGTACAAAGTGTAAGATATTGACTCTCTCGCCTATAACAGATAGAGTTTGTCAATCCTTGACTTGGGACTCTACATCCAGAGAGCACAGAGTAATTGTTATACATAGGTTGTATGAATGGATTTATACAATGCTGGAGCAATCTGCTTCCAGGTTTCCTCCTACCAATGTTAATGGGGAGGGCAAAACCTCAAGATTACCAAAGAAAAAAACATTCCTTTGTGTAGGACCAAATTTCCAGGAGGGCAGTCCTTACTAACATGCCCTCAACCCAAAAGGCACACAACAAATACCAACAATGACAATTCATTGCTATCTTTTATATTTGCCTTTGTAAACCACCTTAAATCCTTTCTGGAATTAGATGGGGTGTACATAAATTAGTCAAACTCAAATTGGTCATGATGTTAAGAAGAGACTCACAATGATGTCTACAGAAATGGCTAAGTAAGAAATTCTAAGAGTTTGTCCTTCAATATATGAAATTAAAAAAAAAAAAAAAAAAAACTTTTTCTGAACTCTGGGAACTAACCAAAAACCTGCAGCAGAGGAATACTTAATCAAAAGAAGCCAGCTGTATCTTAGTATGAACAATGAGCTCCATGGCATTTTAATTTATCCTCATCCCACATAGTACAGCAACGTCCTGGAAGATAACCAGCAGCAATCACAGCACAAGAACTGTGCCAGAGGGAGCAGAACAGACCTCACATGCAAAGAACTTCAGTTTGCTCTGAGATCTCTGGTGGCTCCCAGTGCTGAGCCGGCTACTGGAGGCAGGAGGAAGGGGTCTTTGAGGAGGTCATTTATGGGCAAATGTGTTTGCTAAGGGAGACAATAAAAACGTTTTGGAACCAGAGAGGAGAGATCAAGGTTACACAGCACTGTGAATGTACTAAGTACCACTGAACCGTTCACTTTAAAATGAACGGTTTTTCATTAGTGGCCAAGAGGACAACTGCACACATCAAACATGGACCACAGTGACTGATGGCTGAGGTAGCCATCCCATGGAGTCAGCCATTTTCTGTTCCCAGACTAGAACAACAATACTACAAGTACAAATAGAAAAAGCTATGTTCAATGGCCTCCAAATTAAAACCCACTGTAAAAAGAAATTCCTAAAATTAAAAAGCGAAATTTTTCTAAAATATCTGTGATAGCTGCCAGGTACAATGGTGTGCATGCAATCCCAGCTACTCAGGAGGCTGCAGCAGGAGGACTACTTGAGTCCACGAATTTGAGTCCAGCCTAAGCAACACAGTAAAACACCATGATGTGTTTTATTTTTTATTTTATTTTATTTTTTGCAGTTTTTGGCTGAGGCAGGTTTGAACCTGCCACCCCCAGCCAGACACCATGTTTATAACAGAGTCTCACTTTGTCTCCCTCAGTAGAGTGCTGTGACATCATAACTCACAGCAACCTCAAACTCTTGAGCTCAAGCAATTCTCTTGCCTCAGCCCTCCCAAGCAGCTAGAATTACAGGTGCTGACCACAACGCCCACGTATTTTTAGAGATGGGATCTCACTCTGGCTCAGGCTTGTCTTGAACCCATGAGCTGAGGCAATGCACCCACCTTGGCCCCCACAGAGTGCTATGATTACACTGCACCTGACCCTAAAAACATTTTGTTTTTCTTCTTGAGACAGTCTCAAGCTGTCACCCTGGGTAGAGTACCATGGCATCACAGCTCACAGCAACCTCAAACTCTTGGGTTTAAGCGATCCTCTTGCCTCAGTCTCCAAGTAAATGGGAATACAGGCATCTGCCACAATGCCCAGCTATTTTTTGGTTATAGTTGTCATTGTTGTTTTGCAGGCCTGGGCTGGATTCGAACCCGCCAGCTCCAGTGTATGTGGCTGGTGCCCTAGCCACTTGAGCTACAGACGCCGAGCCCTAAACACATTTTTTAATAAAATAAAATATCCATGATGGTAAATTTCTAATCTGTGACTGTATCTAGTCATTCACATTGAGCTGTGGACAGACCAGGAACTGTCCAGATGCTCCACATGTAGACTGACCACCAGAAGTGACAAGAAAATAAGTGAAGTTGTATCTTAGGAACTTCCCTAAAAGGGAGGATTGTGAACCTTTTGATTAGATTTCTTAATTTAAATATAAATTGCTTTATTTCACTTGCTTATACATGAGTATAAAAACAGTTAAATTTTATCTTTATCCTAAAATTTAGATGTGACAATTAAATTAGTGGAAAATTCTATAATATTTATAATAATTATTGTGTTGATGAAGAAAAATCATGTAAATTCACTCAAATGCATTAAAGTTGATGTTTGAGCCAACTTTCAGGGACTTGCTAACTAATATTTAACATCCTGACTTGGGGAAGCAACCCAACTGGGAGGTTACACAGTCCAGATACTGAACACTGCTCCTGCCTCTGGAGAGCACATCAGCCACACAGTGGGAACTTGGGTCCACTGCCAATACTGCACCTTCCCACCTTCGCTAAGCATCAGGTTTGGGAAAAGAATGTCTGCTTCTATACAAAGAAAAATTTATTGCTGAACAGTAACAAAAGATCTACTTCGTAAAGAAACTGCAAAAGAAATTACAATAAAGGGGAAATTGTGTGACTTTGAGGGCATAAAGCAAAGCCAAGACCAGAAATTACCAGAAAGCAGCAGCCCTGGAGTTGGTGTTCTAGATAGCATCTGGCATAATTAGTTCAGTTTCCTTTAACTAGAATATTACTCTATTATTAACTATTTGAATACACTTGTTAGGCATGAATTTATATATTTTGAGATCTTATTTTTTACCCAAGTGGATGACATCTCTAATTATTTGCAATAGTTTACAGTTATAGTCAGCTACTCGGGAAACTCCTCGCTCATAGTTGATACCCGTATATACCCGTATATACACTTAGAAATATACCAGAGTTGGACTAGATTTCCTTTCACTTTTCTTCTATGCCTCCATTACTCTACTGACTTATTTTATGTCCCCTACTTCTATTATTTAAGTTCAGCTGCATTTTAATTAGAGTTTAAAAACTGAAAATAAAATTGTTATCTGCTCATAAAAGGGTGTTGCTTCAAGAACTAGAAAGCCTAGGGGAAACAAAACAGGGAAGCATCAGATAAACAAAGGCAATGGCTCCTGCCAGCAAGAAAGTATCCAACATGACATGTAGAAAACCAGCTCAACATCAAGCCCAGCAGGGAAATTAAAAGTATCATCCAAATGATGCAATAAAGGGAGAAAAAGCAAGTATCATAAACAGGTGTGCCCTATTGATAAAGATGCTTTCTGGAAATCCATTATGTATGCAAAAATTGCAGCATGCTGACTCTTTTCATGACACCAGATGTCAAATGTTCTACCATGGGCAGAAGTAAAAAAGAGAGTAGATTCTTTTCCAAATAAATAGGCACATCATAATCAGATATTAAAAGACAACTTAGAGGCCAGGTGTGGTGGCTCATGACTATAATCCCAGCACGCTGGGAGGCTGAGGCAGGCGGATCGTGTGAGTTCACGAGTTCGAGACTAGCTCTGAACTAGAGTGAGACCCAATCTCTAAAAACAGCCAGGCATTGTGGCGGACATCTGTAGTCCCAGCTACTCAGGAGGCTGAGGCAAAAGAATTGCTTGAGCCCAAGAGTTTGAAGTTGCTGTGAGCTAAGATGCTACAGCCCTCTATCAGGAGCAACAAAGTGTGACTCTGCCTCAAAAAAATAAAATAAAATACCCCTTAGGAAAGGGAGACAAAGGAAGACAGAGAAATACAGACTAATTGACCTAGGCAGACAGCTGGAAAAGAACCTGACTAAACCACAGTATAAAAACATGGTCTTAAAACCTTTAAGAAAACAATAGCCATGTGGGGCCGAGTACTGTCAATATCCTTTGGTTAGTTTGATTTAGGTCTTTTTAAAAGCATTCACAGAACCCTTACTTTATGCAAATATACTGTGCCTCTCCTGGTCTAGGGCCAGAGTCCTGTCATCTAGACAGGAAGCAGGCAGAGAAGCCAAGGTCTCAGTCCACTCAATGAACCACAATGAGTAGGCAGTATCTTTGGAGGTATGGGAGAGGCTTCCTTAGGCCATGCCTATAAAACTGGGCTGGAGCCCCAGGCTAAGTAAGGGGTAAAAACTGCAGCATCAACTTTATTTAAAGTGAAAAGCATAAAGCATGACCAGGCCATATTAAGGAGTAGACTGTAGACTGCAAAATTTCAATCAATTTTTAAAATAAAAATTTCAGAATGAAATTTTGAAATTTCAAAAACACTGTCTTTCAACTCTTATACATACATGTGTGCCTCCTGGTGAGGGCAGACACCCACCTCTGGAGTGCCTGTGCTAAAAGGTTGGACCCTAAGGTGATCAAAAAGCAGAGAACATGTTCAACGCAAACAGCAAAAAGCTAGAATGGGGAAAACTGACTACAGGATCATCAACCTAGATTTTTCAACAAATAAAATGCAAGGGAAAAATGAGAAGGAACAGAGACTTAAAGGACTTACCAGCTGACTACAATTGTTTGGGCCCTGCTTAAAACAAACTAAAAAATACCTGAGACTAGTGGGGAAAATTCAATAGTACTATGATTATAATGTGCTTATAAATTAAATTTAAATAACAATTTTATCGATAGTTTTCTTTCTTTCTTTCTTTCCTTTCTTTCCTTCCCTCCCTCCCTCCCTTCCTTCCTTTCTTTTTTTGTAGAGACAGAGTCTGGCTTTGTTACCTTCAGTAGAGTGCCATGGCGCCACACAGCTCACTGCAACCTCCAATTCCTGGGGTTAGACGATTCTCTTGCCTCAGCCTCCCGAGTAGCTGAGACTACAGGCGCCATAATGCCTGGCTACTTTTTTTTTTTTTTTTTTTTCTCTCTAATAACAGCAAATCCAGCTATTTTTTTGTTGTAGTTTGGCCGGGGCCAGGTTTGAACCCGCCACCCTCGGTATATGGGGCCGGCACCCTACCCACTGAGCCACAGGTGCCGCCCGATAGTTTTTGTTTATCAAAAATAATTACATTTTTGGTGGCTCACACCTATAATCCCAGCATTTTGGGAGGCTGAGGTGGGAAGATCATTTGAGCACAGTAGTTCAAGGGTACAGTGAGCTGCCACTGCACTCCAGCCTGGGTGACAGAGTAACACAACAAGACTCCTTTTTAAAAACAAAAACAAACAAAAAAAGCAATACTCCTCAAGGCAGGCACCACCCCCAGTCTTTCTCACAGCAGGCCTCCTTCTAGGGAAAGGTGAGGCTGAGAGCTTCCAGAAAATAGGCCTGTGAGGCAGAAGTGCAGGCTACTGCTTTTAGTTTTCAATGTGTTAAATCATTCCTGTGCCATCATGCATAATATCTATTATTCTCAGAGTTAAATGCTAGCTTTAAAAAAAAAACAAAAAATAGCGTGGTGCCTGTGGCTCAAAGGAGTAGGATGCTGGCCCTATTTGCCGGATGTGGCAGGTTCAAGCCCAGTCCCAGCCAAAAAAAAAAAAGTGACATTGTCTTTTAAATAAATAAATAAATAAATAAATAAATAAATAAATAAATAAATAAAAATAAGGTTAGGCAGAAACCAAAGCACAGTGCCATGTATGTAGAAGATTCTCAAATACATCTGCTGAAGAATGAAATTGCTAAAGCCAGAAATAATCATGTTCAGAATGTTTTGGAATTTAGTTTTGTTTTTTTTTTTGTAGAGACAGAGTCTCACTTTATCGCCCTTGGTAAAGTGCCATGGCGTCACACAGCTCACAGCAACCTCCAACTCCTGGGCTTAGGCAATTCTCTCTCTCTCTCAGCCTCCCGAGTAGCTGGGACTACAGGCGCCCACCACAACACCTGGCTATTTTTTGGTTGCAGTTTGGTGGGGGCAGGGTTTGAACCTGCCACCCTTGGTGTATGGGCCGGTGCCCTACCCACTGAGCCACAGATGCTGCCCTGGAATTTAGTCATTTATATGCAAAGCAAAAACATAATAGCTAAAGAAAGAAATCATACAAATTTAAATTTTCGAGTGGCATACCTGTGTATCATATGCTATAAGGAGCTCTGTTGAAGCGTGATCCGTGATTTAGGAGGAAGAGACTTCAATGAAGACAGAAGCAAAACAGTGCCAACCTTATCCTTCTTCAATTCATGTAAGTGGAGTCCCTTACCTAGGAATTAAGAATAAAGACTTGGTCAGCTCTCATCTGGAAAATTATAAAAGCTTTTAACAATGAAATTTCAAAAATATAAAGTTCTATAAAATGATCAAGTAAGAAGTTTAAGATAAAACATTTTTATCCACTCTATATGAACATGCTTTAGATTTCTACCCTTTTTTTGAGTAGGACATGCATTACAAATTTGATTATTTTTAAATCACTTTTGTCACAAAGGATTACAAACTTACAAAAAAGTATAAGAAATATGTACATTCAGTTTCGTAAAGTAATTTACAAAAAAACTAGTCCAATTACCACCTAGGCCAAGGTATGTGACATTACCAGAACTCCAGAAAGGCTGGGTGCCTCTCTGACCCCAAGGCCCTTCTCCCATTAAGTAACTATTAGCTTAACTTTTATGTTCACCCTGTCCTCACTTTACCACGGAGGTGTACAGCCCTATCATACCTAAGTTTATTTTTGCCCACTTCTGAGTTTTGTATAAACAGAATTCTACTGTATATAGTCTTTTCTTGTTTTTTTTTTTTTGCTCAACATTGTTTCTGCTGTATCTGTGATTTATTTTCATTGCTGTGTAATATTCCATCGGCAAATACGCCATAGTTTAGTTACCCGTTCCTTTGTCCTCTGAGCACTTTTTACTTTGAAGCAAATACAAGTGCTGAGGTTATTTCTGGTACAACTATCTCAAGCACATAGGCACGTATTTCTCTGGTGTATTACATATACCTTAGAAGTATGATTGCTAGGTTATGGGGTATATTCAACTTTGCTACATAGAGCCAAACTATTTCTCAAAGCAGTTGTAACTATTTACATTCCCACCAGAAAGTTATGAGAGAGTTTCTGCTGCTCAACTTTTTCTTTTTTCTTTTTTCTTTTTTTTGGCCAAGGCTGGGTTTGAACCCGCCACCTCCGGCATATGGAGCCGGCGCCTTACTCCTTTGAGCCACAGGCACTGCCTTGCTCAACTTTTTCAACAAGACTTGCTAGATTTTTTTTTTTTTTTTGAGACAGAGTCTCACTTTGTCACCCTTGGTAGAGTGCTATGGTATCACAGCTCACAGCAACCTCAAACTCTTGGGCTTAACTGATTCTCTTGCCTCAGCCTCCCAAGTAGCTGGGACTACAGATGCCCCGCCACAACGTCAGGCTATTTTTTTGTTGTTGTTGTAGCTGTCATTATGGTTTGGCAAGCCCTGGCTGCGTTCAAACCCTCCAGCCCCTGTATTATGTGGCCAGCGCCCCAGCTGCTGAGCTATAGGCACCAAGCTAAGATTTGCTAGATTTTTTATTTTTATTTCTTTTCCAGGGACCTCTGAACTCTTTATTGGCATTAGGGCACATTGCTCCTACTGCCTCAGTGTCTCAGAACTTTGGGGTGTCATTGGTCTAGGACAGCACTTTGCCATCCACTATCCTGCGGGTGGTGGTCTTTTGGATGGTTTGCATGGAGTTGCTGCTGTTAGGGCATATAGCAAACAAAAAAAGCAATACTCCTCCAGGCAGGCCACCCCTCTTCCAGCAGGCGGTGGTAGGTGGCAATCTCAGCCTCTAGCTTGACCTCGATGTTCAGCAGTGCCTCGTACTCCTGGGCCTGGTGCTACTCCCTATGTCCGGGTCTGTGCCAGCTCTGACTCCAAATGCAGCAGGATCCCATTGAGATACTCCATCTGCAAGTGTAGCAGGGCTCTGCCTCCCTCAGGCTGTTCTCCAGGCTGGACTTCAGATTTCTCAAGGAGGCCAGCTTGATCTCCAATAACTGGACTGTACGTTTCAGCTCTGTGAGCCTCGTCTCAGCAGACTGTGAGGTGACCACTGTGGTGCTCTCCTCAATCTGCTGGGACCAGTGTTTGTCCGGCTCTTCTGGGTTCTTCTAAACCAGCTCGTAATACTGGGCCTGCATGTCTGCCATGATCTTGCTCATGGGATTTGGGAGCATCTACCTCCAAAGTCAACCCAGAGCTGGCAATCTGGGCTTGTAGGCCTTTTACTTCCTCAATCTCTGTCTCCAGCTGCAGCCGAGTGACATTGGTGTCATCAATGACCTTGCAGAGCCCATGGATGTCGCTCTCCACAGACTGGTGCATAGCCAGCTCTGTCTCATACTTGACTCTGAAGTCATCAGCAGCAAAACAGGCACTGTCAATCTACAGAATAATGTGGACATTGTCCACAGAATTTGCAAAGATCTGAGCTCTCAGGTCCTCAATAGTCTTGAAGTAATGCGCTCCATCTCTGACCTGGGCCCCTTCTTCTCCATGTATTCCTGGATTTTGCTCTCCAGCCTCTGATTATCAGGTCTCCAGGTTCCTCAATCTGTCCAGGTAGGAGACCAGGCGGTTGTTCAGTTCTTGCATGGTCTCCTTCTCAGTCTGGATGCCCCCCATTCCCACCAGACCCCTGGCCATCCCCATGGCCAGGCCCCTGGATCCCCAGCTGCCCCGGAAGCTGGTGGAGCAGGACAGAGAGGTCTGAAAGCCTGAGCCCCTGGCACCTGCACAGATGTTGGCTGCGCTGCTGGTGGGCTGGACACTGTAGCTAGGCACCTGGACTAAGTCCAGGGACTGGTAATTGGTGGAGAAGGTGGTGGAGTGAGTGACAAAGGACATGATGTCCAAAGAGGAATAGGAGAGGACAAGACTCAGGGGCGAGCTCCAGATTTTTTAATTCCTGCTAATTCTACAGCTCTGTAATGATATCCTAAGATTTATCATAGAATTTTATAATTATTTACAATAAAGAATTTATAACACTTTTTATCTGACAATCACTGCAATATAGATTTAATTCTGCAACCATGCATTTGTTCACTTTTTCCATAGTTCCTGTGCTCTGATTTCTTGCCAGATGTAAATTCCTTCTTTTAGTCCACCAGATCCCAGAGACACTGACCACAACCTCTGGTCACAGAAAAACTGTGATTTGGGCCTGGCCAATCAGAGCATCCTATTCCCCTGCCCAGAGTTAATTCATCTCTCTGAACACTCGGGTCAGAATTAATGAAGTCCCACTCTGGGACTTAGAAGAGATTCTCACTCTTTCACAAAGAATTTGAACATAAATATACAGAAGTCTGCAGCTTATGCTACCATCGGGCAACTATAAGTGAAGAACCTGTTTCAGAACACAACAAAGTGGGTGGAGAATGCTGGGAAACAAACTGAGCTACTTGAAGTGTCTACAGCTAGCCACTAGGTGATCAATAAATCATCTTGTTATTTAAAATAGTTTATGGTTGCGGTGGCTCACATCTGTAACTCTAGCATTCTGGGAAGCCCCAGCAGGTGGACTGCCTGAGCTCAATAGTTTAAGACCAGCCTGAGCAAGAGGGAGACCCTATCTCTAAATAAATAAATAAATAAATAAATAAAAATAGCCTAGTGTTGCAGCAGGCACCTGGTCTGAAGCAATCTTCCTGCCTCAGCCTCCCATGAGCCACTGTGCCTGGCCTATAAACTTTTTAAATGGTTATAGGACTAAAATTTTCTATTCCTTCTTCAGTTACATTTATGTTATATTTCTGAAGATATTTGTCTACTTAATTTAAAACTGTCATATCTGTGGCATGATGTTATTTCTAATATCCTTTTATAATATTTTTACAGTCTACTTTTGTAATATTATAACCACTGACATACTAGGTAACATTGTTTACATTCTAGTGGTGCATGTTTAATGACTAGGACATGATTTACAGTCTACTAAATTCATAGTGGTTTCACCTTTTTACTTTCATCTCCTTATTTGTGTCTTTTTTTTTTCCATATTAGTTTCACCAAAGGTTTGTCAATTTTACTAGCCTTTTCAAAAAACCAATGTTTGGTTTTGTTGATCTTTTCTACTGCAAATTTTCCATTTGATCAATTCCACTCTTCTGCAACCCCTTCTATTTCCTTTAGACTTTTCGGAGGGGTTGATATTCTTTTCCTAGTTTTCATGCTTAGCTTACTGATTTTTGGCCTATCTTTCTAAGACTATAAACCACTACAGTATAATTTTGACTGTATTCTACAAATTTTGATATGCAGTATTTTCAATATCATTCGGTTAAAAATACTAACTTCCCATTTTCTCAGATCAGTAAGTTATATAAAAGTATTTGTTTTTAACTCCTAAAAATTTTATAATCATTTATAAAATGTTTTTGTAAAACATTTGTATAAAATGTTTTGTATAAAATGTTCCTGATTTATTGCTAAATTCCACCAAGGTCACAGATTATGACTGTATTATTATAAAAATGCTTTGAAATGTATTAAGACTTGTACTATGGCCAAGATTGGTCAATTTTTAGTTCTGTATATGCTTGACAATAAGACATATGTTGCAGTTTTTACATGAAATGTTCTACATATGTACATTAGATCAAGGCAACTGATGCTGTTTAAAATATTTATATTTACAGATTTTTTTTTTTTTTTGGTCTACTATTCTATCAATTATTGAAATGTGTTAAAAAAAAAAAACCCTCTACAACTGTAAATGTCTTTTTCCTTGAACTTACGCCAATTTCCACATTGTATATTCTAAAGTCGTAATATTAGGCTTATCCAAATTTATAATTGCCACAATTTCCTTATGAACTAAAACTTTTATCATTACAAACTGTGGCTTAGACTACTTGTCACTAAAGTCTACTTGTTCACTAAAATATTTTCTTTGCCTCCCAAACACATAGCTAAGATGGTATGTCCCAGCCTTCACTGCAGTTAAATTTGATTATATGACTGGAGCTCTGCCTAATGGAACATAAACTTAATCAATGTACAGCAACCCTCAGGCCTGGCTCACACCATTTTCATGATTCTCCATAATATTGCAGAATATTCCCAAGAGATGGTAGAGTCACAAGGCAGAAGAAATTTGAATCCTTAAATTTCATGTGGAAAGCAATATACCAACTTGAACTATCTGCACTAGACTTTCAGCAAGAAATAAACTTGGTTAAAAGCTACTGTTTAGATTTCTCTTACAACTAGAGTTACTCAGCCTATTACCTAAAATGACACTCATCTCTATTATAGCTTCTTACCTTGAAGTATACTTTGTCTGCCACTATGAGATCTTACTTTTGGTTAGTGTTTGCATAATTTCTTTTTCCTCATTTTACTTTCAACCTTTGTGAATCCTTATGTTCTAGATATGTCTCCTGTTATCAGTAAACAGCTGAAATTTCTTTAAAACCCAACTGAGCACTATTATGATTTGAACACATCCTCCCAAGTTCATGTGCTGAAAATTTAATCCCCCATGCAACAATGCTAAGAGATGGAGCCTAATGGGAGATGTTTAGGTGGCTTAATGTGGTTATCTTCCTTAGTAGGTTTATTCTCGGGAATGGTTTGTTATAAAAGCCAGCTTGGCCCCTCTCAATCCCTGCCTTTCCATCTTCCCCACAGAATAATGCAGCACCAAGGCCCATGTTCTTGGATTTCACAGCTCCCAAAACTGTGAGCCAAATAGTCTTGTTCTTTATAAAGTACCCAATCTGTGGTATTCTGTTAGAGGAACGTGAAAGGGACTAAGATAGACATGTCCTTTTTTTTTTTTTGACATTTTTGTCTTTTAACTGGGCTACTTAATCCATTTTCTTTGAAGTGATCACTAATACTTAGATTTAAATCTATTATTTTATCAGGGGCTTTCTATTTGCTTTTTTTAGATTTATCATTCCAGTTCCTGTTTCCAATCACCCTAAAGTCA
Source organism: Loris lydekkerianus (assembly GCA_963574355.1). NCBI lineage: Eukaryota > Metazoa > Chordata > Mammalia > Primates > Lorisidae > Loris > Loris lydekkerianus. The sequence continues at coordinate 1,105 of CAUYPK010159344.1, read as the reverse complement.
CATATTCTGTTTTTTTCTTTTAATTATTACTTTGGAAATTATACTGTGCAGACTGACTTATCAAAATCCAATGTTAGTATTCTAACCCGTCTCTTGGGCAAGAACTATAAAACAGGCGTCCTCAAACTTTTTAAACAGGGGGCCAATTCCCTGTCCCTCAGACCATTAGAGGGCCAGACTATAGTTAAAAAAACAACAACAAACTATTAACAAATTCCTATGCACACTGCACATATCTTATTTTGAAGTAAAAAAACAAAACGGGAACAAATACAATCACACCACCTCATATGGCCCGCAGGCCGCAGTTTGAGGACCTCTGCTATAAAATGTTAACTCCATTTACCATGTTTCCAACTTATCTAACTTACATCCTACTGTTATGGGTGTAAACACAAGCGAACATTTAAAACCTATAATCATTGTTAATATTTTACATAACATTCACTACTTTTGTTAGACTTAAAATTCATCCTTTAGGTGTACTGAAGCTATTATTCCACTGTCTGGCTTTCACAAGAGACTTTTGTTCTCTTGTAGATAGGTTATCTTTTCCTCTGAACGCTTCTAAGATTTTTTTTTTCCTCTTTTTGGTTTTCTTCAGTTTCACTATCATGTGTTTGGGTATGGATTTCTTCTTATGTATCCTGACAGTCATTTGTTGGGCATCCTGAATCTGTGGTTTGGCATCTCTCATAGTTTCACCTTTTCAGTCATTATCTTTTAAAACACAAACTGCCATGTATATTGTATTTAACTTATGCTAGTTATGAGCCTGGGGCCTTGTGAAGCATATATAACTCACAGGTCTCTTGACCTAATAAAACACTGTAGCACCAAGGAAAAATTTTTTCTAGTGTAACAATCAATGTGTTAAAATACTGCTTTTATGCCATTCTCTTTCCTCCTCCTCAGACAACTAACTATACATATGTTAGGCCTTACTTTCCCTCTGCCTCCTACCTTTTCTTTGTGTTTTTCTATTTCCATCTCAGTTTCATTCTTATTTTTCTTTTTTGGCCTATTACTATGGTAGATTATATTGACTTTCCAATGTTAAGCAAATTTTTCATTCTTTTTTTTTTTTTTCTGAGACAGAGTCTCA
>CAUYPK010159341.1:0-108194 GCA_963574355.1 Loris lydekkerianus | reverse complement strand
GGCTACATTGAAACTGTGCTTTCTCAACCACCCTTTGCGTAACGTCTGGACTTGTTCTCATTCATTCCTTAAAAATGCTTGAAAATGGCTCGGCACCTGTAGCTTAGCGGCTAGGGCACTGGCCACATACACGGGAGCTGAAATCCGCTCTGTAGCCGGTACTACAGGCGCCCGCCACAACGCCCAGCTATTTTTTGGTTGTAGTTGTCATTGCTGTTCAGCTGAGGCAAGAAAATCACTTAAGCCCAAGCGTTTGAGGTTGCTATGAGCTGTGACGCCATGGTACTCTACCCAGGGCGAAATAGGGCAACTCTGTCTCAAAAAAAAAGCTTGAAAATGTGTTTCATGTTTTATAAGTTAGAGTTGGTAACATTGACTTCTTGAAAACAAGTCATCACTTCCCCAAACCCTCCTTTCCAATGTGTATCTGCTATCCTCATTTCCAGGAGAGGTCAACCCACTGCCTAGGAGAGCCTCAGACAGCTCTCCTGCCCTGCGGGAACTTCACTCTGTAAAGTCCCACTTAGCTCTAGGGTCTGAAAATCTCACTGGAGGTGATTCAAACTGGAATGTTTGCAGAATTCAGAGTTCACCACTAAGAACTGCTGTTTATTTCAGACCTGACCTATTGTAGAATTCTTTGCGTTAGTCCAAGGAGGCAAGTAGTTGGGGCAAAATTTCCTCCACACATGGGGTGCAATGCCCAAGGAAGGAAGCTGGTTGGGACAGAGATAACAGATTCATTCATTTTCTTTTCTTTCTTTTTTTTTTTTTTTTGAGACAGAGACTCATTCTGTTGCCCAGGCTAGAGTGACAGCCTAGCTCACAGCAACCTCAAACTTCTGGGGCCAAGTGATCCTCCTGCCTCAGTCTCCCGAGCAGCTGGGACTACACGCGCACACCACAACATCCGCTAATTTTTGTGTTTTTAGTACAGACGGGGTACTCGCTCTTGCTCAGGCTGGTCTTGAACTCCTGAGCTCAAGGGATCTTGCCTTGGCTTCCCAGAGTGCTAGGATTACAGGTGTAAGCCCACGTGCCCAGCCTATTTTCATTTTTAGAAATGAAATGATTACAAGTAAAAGCGACACTCCCCAACTCTTTTCCCAGAGGTTACAATAAAGTTGGGTTTATCTATGGTGCATCTTAGAATGGGTACAGGCGATTGCACAAATGTACACAGCTATGATTTAACAATAAAAAAAAAAGTTAAAAAAAAAAAAGTTGGGTTTATATCCTTCCAGACTATCTTTCTGACTTTGTGTTTCTATATTGTTTCATTTTATGTGTGTAAGGCAGGACTATTACACAATCAGGGTTATACCAAGTGTCTTATTCTGATCCCCTTTCACTCAACAGTGTCTTGTGGAGTCCTGTATGTTGTCACATGCAGATGTAGCCTGATACAGCACAGTATAACTCCTTTCACATTTTATTCAACCTGTCACTATGGGATGAACAGTCTCACCAAGTAGCTCTGAGTGCCTCCCTGCGTGCATGAGGGATGTGCTGGCAGGTAGGAGATGCTCACTCCTGGAGTTCAAAGTTCTCGCCAAATTACCCTTCTGAGTGTGTGTGCTTTGATGGGGAGCAGTGTCAGTTTCTGCTCTTTGGGGCTGTATATTCCTGGTTTCTCTACTCCCCTAGCTGCAGGGAGGAAAGAAGCCAAGGGGAGGGAGAGAGGAATTCATCTCTAGGTGTTACAGACTCTGGCCCGGCCTCTCCTCCAGACGCAGTAAATGGGTCCTTTGTTCTTGGGTCCATCCCTGAGTAGAATCAGAAAGCTGAGAAGTGTCCAGTTGACAAAAGGAGCCGCTTGCTCACCAAGCCTGGACCCCAGCCCTTGACTTGGAGACACTGTTAAGTTAGTAGGAGTTGCACACGCGTGCGCACACACACATACACACAAATGTAAGAGGAGTGTGGGGTGAGGGCCAACCCCAAACCCTGAAATAATTAGGTTGTAAAAAAAGGAAAAAAAAATAGCAAAAGAGCCCAGACCAGTCACCAAACAGATATAAAAGAAAAGGGCCACGCTAATGCACAACCTAGCAGTGGGAGGCGCAGAGAGGAAAGGGGACTTGGGGACCCCAAGGCCAGAGGAAGGGGTGTGTGAAGGGCCAGATCCGGAGTAAAGAGGGAGACAGATGGGCCAGAGGAGAGACAGGAGGGAAAGGAGAGTGCGGAAGGGCCAGGAGGAAGGTGGCAAGGTAAGACGCCCAGGAGAAGCTGGAGGAGGGAGGCTGGCTGCATCCCTGTCTGTTTGTGATTAGCACACAGCCCAGCGCAGAATGGAGTAAACAGAAACTTCCAGGCGTCCCCGCCGCCCCCCTCTGAGCAAAGCAGAAATCAGATGCTCTGATTAATCGTGGAAGATTCAGGACACGACCACAAATGCTGTGCGGACTTGAAATTAGCTGCCTTTCCCAGTCCCCTTGCCAAAATGGGAGTGGGGGGTGGGACGTCAAGGGGTGGGGGCCCCGCCTGCTGGGGGCCAGCATGGAATTCTCTCTGGCAGAGCTCGCAGTGACACTGACAGGCAATCGGCTGAGTCCAGAGCAGCAGGCGGCATTGAGGGGGTAGAGAGCAGGGACCAGCTGGGGGGCCCCAGGGTGGCTTCCTGGAACCCAGCTCCAGGCCGCCTGCACCCTGACATTGGCCAGATAAGAGCTCGGCTGCATGCTATCAAAGCCAGCCCAGCACTGTCCCCACGCCTCAGAGGAAGACTGGGGGCGCAGAGGGAGCCTCAGAGGCGATCTTCCCCAGGGCATGGCTGGCCTTGGTGGCCAGTCTCAATGGGCTTTTTTGAACCCTAGCTGGAGTCCAGTGGCTGACGCTGCCAAGCAGCAATAGAGGAAGTAAGGTAGCCACAAGGAAGATGCCAGACGGGACCTGCACGTCCAGACCTGCTCAATGGTGAGTGGGAAGTGACTGTGCCAACGAGTTCCCTGGTGCCGCCAGGCATGGACTAGACTTCCAGAGGGGGTGGGGCTGGGGGCAGCTTCCTCACGTCCCACCTGGGGCTCCCAAGGCAGGAGGGGCAGCTGGCTGGAGGCTGAGATGAGAGGGCAGGGTCTGGCTGCATAACCTGGAACAACTTCCTTTCCCTCCCTGGGCTTCTATTCGTCCATCTCTAAAACAGAGTGGCTGAGCCAGGCGAGCCTTAAGAGGCTTACTGTGACGGTTATTTTACTTCCTGTGCATCTGCCTTATGCCAGACACAGCTGCTGGCTCAGGGAATCTGCACAACTCTCCTGTGGGTAGGAATTATTATCCTCATTGTATGCCAAGGAAACGGAGGCTCAGAGAAGTGAAGTGACTTGCCCATGGTCACACAGCCCATCAGTGGCAGAGATGAGAATCAGACCCAGGTCTTTCTGACTTTAATTTGGCTAAAATGTTCCTGTCCACCCCAGTGGACAGTATTCTGTATTCTGCGGCTGTACAATTATCCCAGGAAGTGGGGGTGGAAGGGAAGGCAGTATGAAGGGCACGTTACCTCCAGAAAGGAGGCAGAGGCTGGGCGGAGGAAGCCACAGGCTGACACCGACAAGCATCCTTCAAGCATCCGGATGCTGTGTCAGTCAGGGTGGGGGCACACCGTCTCGGGATAGGGCTTGGATGACAAGTGCCCAATGAGACTTCCTAGATTTGCTGCCGTGTTGTAGAAGCCTCTGGGGCATGAGAGAAGAGGGTTTATATGTCAAGGGAGGAGAGAGATGGGGGCGGGGACAGTGGCATATGCCTCAACTTGGGTTTGTTCCAATTTTACTTTGCCTTTTTAAAAATCTGTTTCAAATCATTCTGGGCCCGTACAGCTCCCTTGGATGAAACAGAATTGTGAAACACGTACAGGGCTTTCCACATGCCTTCCTAGGGAAGTCACATATTAATAACATTGTAGGCTATTTGCATATACATCCCTGCAGCTGTGCCTGGCAGCTGCCAAGAGATAAGATGTAGATAAAGCCAGCTAGTGCCCCCTGGGTGGAGAAGGAGGGTGCAGTTACATTGAACAGCCAGGAAACACACAGCAAGGCCATAGCAGGTGGGAAATCCCTAGGGCTCCAGGCATGGAGCCAGGGGTAAAGGTCCCAACACCCAGATGTGGCCTCTTTTCTCTTTCCTTGGAAAATTCCATCCCAAAGCAGCTCTGTACTTTTCTTTCAGGGACCAGCTCAGCACCCACCCCTACAGCCCTCTCTCCCACGGCATTCTGGGGACAAGATGAGACCGGAGTTGTGGTCCTAGCTCTATGGCGAGCAACTTGTCCCAGAAACCCCTCAGTCCCAGGTGAATGGGGACAGTTGGTCACTCTGTGCAGTTCCACCTGAATTTTCTTTGTGATCTTGAGTTTGTCATTTTCCTTCTTCTCAGCCTTCGTTTCCTCATCTATAAAGCAAAGCGATTGTTTTAGAACATCTCTAAAATCTCTCTGCAACTCTATGATTTTGTGATTATGGTTGAAGAGCATGTAAGTTCTGAACTGGGTGTAGGTGTCTGAGGGTAAGACACATGTTTAGAGAGGAGGAGGATGGCCCCACTTCCCCCAGGACAGACAGGCAAGGCAGCTGAGGGCCACCAGAATGAGGGTGGGCTTGGAAGAATGACTGATGGCCTACAGCGCCATCATCACGGATGTCAGTGATAATAGCCTCATGGTCAGGCAGCTTCTGAAAAGCCTGGGGAACCCCTGAAAGCACAGTGAGGTCTTGCGGTTCAGTTTTTGTGCTGACTGATTTGACCCAGATGTCTGCTGGGTGCAGAACCATCACCTGCTCTACACATCAGCACTCTTCCCAGGATCCCTAGATCTTTCTGGGAGCTCCAAAGGGGTATGTCACAAGTGCTAGAAAACTGGTCTCTTGTCTTGTTTGTCCTTCTGACACTTCCACTTGCCCAGCTGAACACGCTCCAGTGTGCATGTTGCTATCTCTGGAAACTCCCAAATTTCTCACCCTTTTGTGCCGAGGTGCTCTGGGTTCTGGGTAGATGTGAAAAGAATGGCTTCCCCAGCTACTCGGGAGGCTGAGGTAAGAGAATTGCGTAAGCCCAGGAGTTGGAGGTTGCTGTGAGCTGTGTGATGACACGGCACTCTACCGAGGGTGATAAAGTAATTCTCTGTCTCTAAAAAAAAAAAAAAAAAAAAAAGAATGGCTTCCTTTCCAGCTTGGTGACAGTCTTTGCTGTGTGACCCCCCACGTGGAGGTGTGTTAGAGCCAGCTTGTACACCTTGAAAACGCCGATTGTCAGATTTTCAGGAATTTGGTGAATTGGTTGCTAAACACAGCCATTGTTAAAAATTAAATGATATGAAGTTACAGTGAAATAAGTTATGCTTTAAAAAAAGGTGACAAGCACTCAAAGCTCATCACTTCCCCCCCTTTTTGGACCATATTTTGCTCTTATCTATGTTCCTGAGGTTACCTACACCTATTATATCTGTACACTTGGGAATACTAGACTCTTCCCAACTCCATTTTCAGTGATTTTTAACCTGGTAGCTTGAAATCAGCTGTGGTGGGAATATTTACATCATGGAAATTGGCATACAGTACGACTCAGAGGTTGATTTATTGTTTTGTTGATTGTCTAGATTTGAGACAGTGAGGGAGAAAAACTTAATGATACTGATTAAACATAAATGTATGTTATCCCTCCAGCTGCCACATTGTGAATAGCAACAAAAGTTGAGGAGGTTGCCTATTTCACTGATGAACGAATAAAGTTCTGACATGCTCTTTGCCATTTCACTTTTGCCATCTGCAATAAGATAAAGGAAATATCAAACACTATTTCTGGAGAACCGCCCTTCTTCACTGACTGTTCACCATAGATCAATTGTAGATACAAGAATGGGAGGCAAAAATCGACAAAAATGTTGTGTTTAAATGAATTGATTACGTTAAATTTACAAAAAAAACTTAAGTTTTATTTATATTTGTAAATTATGTGCTGCACATCCTTTACCTCAATACAATTTATAATAAACCTAAACATATGTGTGTATATGTATGGATGGATATATGCACGTGTGTAGATATGTGTGTGCCTGTGTGTGTGCACACACATACTTCCTCTGGAGAGCTGATTGTTAAACCTTTACCAGCAAACCCTGGCCTCAGAGCATATATGCTTGTGCCCAGGGTTTCAAAAATCCTGTCATGGGCCAGGCACAGTGGCCATGTCTACTATGTACAATCCTAGCACTTTGGGAGGCCAAGGCAAGAGGATTGCTTGAGGCCAGAAGTTTAAGACCAGCCTGGGCAATATAGTGAGACCCCATTTCTACAAAAAAATAGAAAATTAGCCAAGCACAATGGAGTGCACCTTATAGTTCTAGTTATGTGGGAGGCCAAGAGGCAAGAGGATCGCTTGAGCCCAGGTGTTTAAGTCTGCAGTGAGTTATGAAGACGCCACTGCACTCCAGCCTGGGGGACAGAGTGAGACTATCTCAAATAAAATAAAGTAAAATAAAATAATAAAATAAAATAAAATAAATAAAATAAAATAAAATAAAAATAAAATAAAATAATAAAATAAAATAAAATAAAAAGAAAATAATAAAATAAAATAAAATAAAATAAAATCCACCATGGATAGTCCTCAGTCCTCACCCAAAGGAATTCAGACCCCAGGCACAGGGCTTGGAGACAACCCAATGCTGTCAACTTTCTTTTCTTGCTTAAAATGAACCAGCAGCCAAACTCCTCTCCTGGCCTAAGTGCAGGAGTAGCTGCAGAGACTTGGTGGGGCTAGAGGTATTGTCTCCACCAGCAGCATCTGGCCCAAGCTCCACCAAGGCCCTGGACATGCTCTCCATCGTACCCACTGTCTCTGTACTCTCGAGGGCTTTCTAGAGTTCCAGCAGGGGTGGCTGCCTGTTCATTCCATCCCATTTCAGGTCTTGCTCCTGCCCTTCTTTATTTTCATCCTTTATTTTCATGGCTAATGATGCTCTAATAGAAACAGCATCTTGGAACAAGTCAAAGGAACAGCTAAGCCAAACCTATAGGAAAGTTTAGACAACTTTCTATTTTTAGAAACCCTAGGAGCCAGGTGGGCCCTTTCCAGTCCTCCCCAGCCAGCAAGCACGAGAGGAAAATCTTTCTCATTCCCAAGTTCCGCTTCTCTTACAGGCCAGGCCAAGAGAGAGGCCCAGGTGGGGGCATTAGCTGAGAGAAACGCCACTGTGGTACAAGAAGGGGGCTGCACCCAGGCAGGCTGAATGGAGCTGAAAATGCTCGTGTTTTATTATTCAGTGCAGTAGCAAGGGCGGTCCTGCGTTTGATCTCGGTGGCTCCTGCTCTCACCCTGGGCCGCCCCTGGCAAAAGTCTCTATTCTCAGAACATTCATTTACTCCTGTTCCCATTTTTCTTTTTAATGTAATTTTATTTATTTATATATTTTATTTTGTTGCAGTTTGGCCAGGGCTGGCTGGGTTTGAACCCGCCACCCTTGGTATAGGGGGCTGGCGCCCTATTCACTGAGCCACAGGCGCCGCCCTGTAATTTTACTTTTCAAAAATAGGATCATCCTGTACATTTCATTCTGCGTCTTCCTTTTTTCGCTGGGCAACGTGTCCTGGATGTTTTTCCATGTTAGGCTGTAGAGACCTAAAACATCCCTAAGAAGTCCTGGAAGGTGGGAGAGAGGGCTTGGCTTTAATGACCACGTCTCTACTTTGTAACCTGGTCTCAAGCCCTAAAGCCCTTGAGTAGAGCTCAGCTACTCCCACTTTTCGGTAAAAAATAAACTCTCTTGTCTCCCCACTCAGCACGTCTCTAGAAGCTTCTCATCACCTCTGCTGCCTCCCCGCTCATCCATATGGCCATCGTCTCGCCTCCTTTCTGTGTCTCTACTTTTCCTCTTGCCTTCCTGATGATGGTCCAGCAGGGTCTCTGTTCAGGACCTCATCCTCCCCCCTGCCCTGGTCCTACCTTGCCCAGAGTACAAGGCAAAGTCCTCTCCGTACCCACAGGACCCTGCAAGGTTTAGGCCTCTCTGACCTCATTGTTTCTTCTCCCCAAGTCCCTGTGCCTGCCACATTTGCACTCAATGGTGCCAGGCACAGGCCTACCTCAGGACCTTTGCACATGCTTTCCTAGGATACCCCTTGTCATGATATCATGTGACTTCAGTCTCCATATCCTCTAGACCAGGCATCCGCAAACTTTTTAAACAGGGGGCCAATCACTGTCCCTCAGACCATTGGAGGGCCGGACTACAGTTTAAAAAAAAAAAAAAACATGAACAAATTCCTCTGCACACTGCACATATCTTATTTTGAAGTAAAAAAAAAAAAACGAGAACAAATACAATTCACACCACCTCATGTGGCCTGCGGGCCGCAGTTTGAGGACACCTGCTCTAGGTTTTCACACAATATCACCTTCTTGGTGAAGCTTTCCTTACCCTCCATTTAAAATTAAACCTCCAACCCCACTTCCTGATCCCCACCTTTTCTAATTAGTTTTTCTCTCTCTTTTTTAATTTCTTTTTTTGAGACAGAGTCGCACTCTGTCACCCTTGGTACAGTTCCATGGCGTCATAGCTCACAGCAACCTCAAACTCTTGGTCTTGAGAAATCTCTTGCTTCAGCCTCCCGAGTAGCTGGGAGTATTAGGCACATGCCACTACACTAGGCTAGTTTTTCTATTTTTAGTACAAATGAAGTCTCAATCTTGCTCAGGATGGTCTTGAACTTCTGAGCTTAGGTGATCCACCCAATTCTGTCTCCCAGAGTGCTAGAATTACAGGCATGAGCAAATGCATCCAGCCTGCCCTAGTTTTTCTCTTTATCAAGTCTCATCATCTAACACACGTGTATTTTTCTTTTTCTTTCTTTTTTTCTTTTTTTGTTGCAGTTTGGCCGGGGCCGGGTTCGAACACACCACCCTTGGTATATGGGGCCAGAGCCCTACCCACTGAGCCCCAGGCACCACCCACATTCATGTATTTTTCTTTTCTTTTTCTTAATGTTTTTACCGCCCTTGGTGGAGTGCTGTGACGTCACACGACTCACAGCAACCTCCAGCTCTTGGGCTTCCGCGATTCTCCTGCCTCAGCCTCCCCAGCAGCTGGCACTACAGGTGCCCGCCACAACACCCGGCTATTTTTTGGTTGCAGTTCAGCCGGGGCTGGGTTTGAACCCGCCACCCTCGGTATATGGGGCCAGCGCCCTACTCACTGAGCCACAGGCTCCACCCGTATTTTTCTTTTCTTAAATGTCCCCTACTAGAATGTGAGCTTCCTAAGTAGTGATTTATTTTTATTTCTGCCTGTTTTGTTCAATGCTGTACCCTACAATAGGCCCTTAATTAATTACTTGTCCATACATAGTAGGCATGCAATAAATCTTTGTTGTAACACTTCTTTTTCTGTGCTGCCAAGTGATAAGGTAGTCAGAATTTTTTGGAGAATCCTGAGTCAGGATCACAGGGACCTTGTGCAGCAACTACATTTGATTTGTGAGTACCACATCCTCGTGGCCTGTGTTAACTCACAAAATTGGCCACTTGTGTGATGTGAGTGTATGGAACTGTGCAGCAGCCCGTCAGAACTGAGGACAGGAGTCACTGCTCAGGCCCTCCGTGGCCTCTGCACCGAGCCCTCTCCATGTGGCCTCAAGGCTCTGAGGCAGCCAACAAAGAAACAAAGGGTGACAGCTGAGGATGGAGCACCCATCCAGGTCTTAGACGGGCTCTGGAAATAGATCTCTCTTTTTCAGCTGAGTTCAGATAAACCCGGAGTTGGGCAGAGTACAGGGCTAGGATTCTGTCGTGGCCCCAGGCAGCTATCACTGTGTTGTCCCTGACTGGAGTGGCCAGATGGCACTGAGTGTTTGCAGAGGCACTGAGGCAGCGTGCCCAATATCTCCTTCCAAACTCTTCTGGCAGAGGAGACCAGGGGTGGAGAAGACCCTGTAGGTGGAAGCATGAGGAGGGGGCCTGAGTGTTCCCTCCAGACACATCATCGATGCCCAGTTAACAGTCAAGAGAATAGCCTATAGCCTTTCACTCACCTGCCTAGCGGCCCCCACTAACTCCCTGTCCCCCAAATTGGGGGCTAGAGAGCTTTCCCCTAGTCTTTTATTTATTTTTTTATTTTTTGAGACAGTGTCTCATTTTGTCACCCTTGGTAGAGTGCCCTGGTGTCAATAGCTCACGGCAACCTCTTACTCTTGGGCTCAAGAGATCCTCTCGCCTCAGTTTTTCATTTTTAGTAGAGACGGGGGTCTCACTCTTGTTCAGGCTGGTCTTGAACTCCTGAGCTTAAGCAATCCACATGCCTTCCAGCCTCCCAGGCTGCTAGGATTATAGGCATGAGCCACCCTGCCCGGCTTCCTCTAATCTTTTAAGAATGGACCTGAAATAAGTGGAACTGAATGAATCCCATTATGAAACACCAAGTCAGGCACCTGCTTGCTCCCCACCCTTCCATCTCACAGGATCTGTATAGCGGTTCACAAAATGATAAACTCTTGTGAACCCACTGCCCAGCTGATAATTAGAACTTTGACAATAATTTCATTACTATCTTGAATGTTGTATTTATCCTTCCCTTGCTTTTCTAAAAACTGTGGCAAATAACATACAATTTATCCTTTTTGCCATTTTCAGGTACAGTTCTGAGACATTAAATACCTGACATTATTGTGCAGCCTTCAGCGTCATTCATTTCCAGAATGTTTCCATCATCCCCATTTTTCTGCTTTAAAAAATCATTTTAATCACTTACCGTATATTATTTCCTTTTCCTTATGCTTGAGTTTTACAAAAAGATTTATATGTTGTCTTCTGGCACTTCCAAAAATCCATCAGTGCGGCTGCATGTAGTGCGTAGTTCATTTTTCCTTGCTGTATACTATTCCACGGTATACCAGAATTGATTTTTGTTCTGCCTATGGGCATTTGAGTTGTTTCCATGTGTCTGTTTTGTTTGCTGTTATAAACACTACTGCTTTGCATGTTCTTGCCCCTGTCCTAGTGCACACATACAGGAGTGTACCTCAAGTGTGGACCCAGGAGTAGAATTACTGGGCCACATGAACTATGACATAATATGCTGAATTATTTGCCAACGGGTACTTCACACGCCACCCCTCACCACGTGGTGTCTGTCAGATGTCTTATTTGTTGCTACTTGAATGTTGGAATTTCCTCTTGATCTTGACTACCGTCAGGGACAGACCTGCTGCCATTAACTGTGTATCTCCAGATCTGGGAATTCTAAAAGCCTTGAACAGGCTGCATGTTCATGATGTCCCTGTCTTTCTGGTAGAGCTGCTCCTTCAGGGGACCAAGCTTGGCAGCTGTATTATAGAAAGGAACACAACTGGTACTGAAAACCTTAGAGCATCAAGCTTTCCTTCTTACACCTGTCTTTATTTAGTCTGATTATCACCAGGTGTGGGAAACAGTGTGGGACATAGGGGCAAATCCTTACTCCTTGACAAGTGCTGTTCCACCCACTTTATGGCATTAATACACTTACCCCCCAGCTCCTGCAAGTGGAAGTGCGCTTTGAAGCCATACCTCACAGATACAGAAACTCAGGAACAGAGAGGTTGTGTAACTTGGCAGAAATCACACAGCCAGTAAATGGGAGCTGGGTTTCTTTTTTTAAATTTTTAATTTAATTTAATTTAATTTTTTCCTTTCTCCCTATAGCGATTCTCTTGTCCTTTGTCTCCCAAGTTTTACAGGCACTTGTCACAAGTGCCGGCTTTTTTTTTTTTTTTGGTAGAGACAGGGTTTCACTCTGGCTCACTCCTGCTCATGCTGGTCTCAAACCTCTGAGCTCAGGAAGTCCACCCAACTCGGCCTCCCACAGCACTGGGACTATAGGTGTGAGCCACCACGCTGGGCCGGGAGCTGGGTTTCAATGCAGCTCTCCTGGTTTCCACCAGAGTTTGTGCAGCCTCTTGGTGATCCTTGTCAGTTAAGCCTCCCAAACTTCTCAGTCCTATAGACTTGGATTCTAATCCTGAACGCCCTACCAGGTTGCTGTGTGACTCTGAGCGGATTATTTTACCTCCTTGAACCTCAATTTCTCTCAATGAGAAGAACTCTCTTTTCCAAAAGCCTCATTCAACGTTTTTCCTTGTGCCTTATTGTTTCTTGTGGGGTTTATGCACTTCCCTGCAATATCCCTGTAACACACTCATTGGTTCCACTCAAGCCGGCATCTGTACATCAGAGTATGAGGCCCCCCCAACGCCAAAGGCTATTCCCAGGAGGAGAGGCAGGGGCTGGGCAACAGGAAAGCAAAGGTCCACTCTGGGCAGGCTGAGTGGGTCTGGGCCACTGACCTTCGTGACCATCTTATTGCAAAAGAGACTGACCTGGTTGAGTTGTAACCAGCACATGTGCCCTTTGGCCCAGTCAAGGCAAGGCTGCCAGCTGTACACGGGTGGCTCCATACAACATGTCTGGAATATCTATTCCAAAGGGTAATTCTCTGGGATAAAGCATGTTTATGTTTTTGTTTTTTTTTTTTTTTTTGGTGGGGGGGGATTCCATTTCTGTTGCCAATTAGTTCTGCTTGAGAACAGCTTTTCTCAACATCGACATATTGGCTGCCCAGACTCGAGTTCTGTTGATTAGCTCAAAACGAGGGAAAAAGTGATTTTTCTTCCCTTCCTCTATCCCCAACCACGAAACCTGACTGTTCGTGATGAAAGGGGTCCTGTGGATCATTTAGTTTTCCTTGTCATGACTCCAGGAAAGACTATGAAAATAATCAGTGAGCTCTGCTGGCCATAATTGACTGAAGAGAGAAGTTGGCTACCACAGTGTCTGAGTTATTGGAATCTATTTCAGATGGACGTTTCAGATGAGCCTCTTTTAATTACACCTGCTCCCCTGGGGCCAGTGGAGGGGTGGGGGCACTGGTGATTGCACAGCTTCCTTCTTTACCAGGATCCAGGGAGCTCCCAGCAGAGGGACCCCAGGGTAAAATGGAAAAGCTGGAAGATTGGGTCCAAGCATGGCCCTGGCACCCGCTGCCCACACCAAATCCCAGCTCCTCTGTTTCTTAGCCATGAACCTTGGATAAGGGACTTCCCAGTGCCTCAGTTTCCTCATTTAAAGGAGATGATAATGTTCCCTTCTAGGAGTGATGCAAGAATTAAATGAGTTGGGCTGGGCAGAATCGCTCACACCTGTAATCCTAGCACTCTGGGAGGTGGCGGCGGGTAGATCGCTTGAGCTCAAAAGTTCCAGACCAGCCTGACCAAAAAGTGAGACACTCCCCACCATCTCTACTAAAAATAGAAAAACTAGCTGGGCTTTGTGGTGGGCACCTATAGTCCCAGCTACTCGAGAGGCTGAAGCAAGGGCATCGCCTGAGCCCAAGAGTGTGAGATTGCTATGAGCTAGGATGCCACGGCACTCAACTCAGGGCACAGCGTGAGATTCTGTCAAAAAAAACAATTAAACAAGTTAATACACGCTAAGCACTTGAAAGGCAGGCTGACAGTATGCAAAGTCCTTCATAACTCTTAGCTTGTGTTTTTTTCTTCAAAGCTCTCCTGCTTTCTCCACATGTGGTTGTGCCAAAGGATCTTAATCTGCCTCTCCCCCCCACCCCCCATGGGCATGAGCCTGGTTCCAATCTTTTGTGATCACACAAAATGCAGCCTTGAATAGCCTGTGGCTTGGTGTGCCAGCTTGTCCACTCCACCCCTGAAGTATGTGAACCCCACAATAACCTTGGCCTGGACTTTCCTTCCTGGGGCCTACAGGATAAGAAGGATGTGTGGGCACTTGACCAGCCTGGGCCCAGCCTGCAGATGGGCCTGTGGGGATAGATTAGCAGGTTGGGATGGAGCCAGACCTTCCCTGAGCAAGGGGTGGGGGGGACAGATTTTTTTTTTTTAGAGACAGTCTCATTTTGTTGCCCTCGGTAGAATGCCATGGCATCACAGTTTACAACACCTCCAGCTCTTGGGCTTAAGCAACTCTCTTGCCTCAGCCTCCCAAGTTGCTGGGATCATAGGTGCCCACCACAATGCCCAGCTATCCTTTGATGCAGTTTGGCTGGGGCCCGTTTCGACCCACCACCCTCAGTATATGGGGCCAGCGCCCTACTCACTGAGCCATAGGCGCTGCCTGGGTGGGGACAGATTGCTCCTGAGTCCCTCAGGTGAGAGAGGGGCCACAGGGTGAGTCTCAGAGGGTTGGAGTGGGGCCATCCAGCCCCCGGCTTCCTGGAAAATGCCTTTATGGTGATCTGCAGAGAGAAATCTGTGCCTTGTAGGCTCTTCCCATCCTTGTGATCTTCTTCCTCCAGGAAGCTCCCTGGGATCTCTGCTCCAACACCCTCTGCTATATGTGACACGAGCTAAGCACCCATGGTATCTACTACTGCATCTCCTCTAGGGGTGCAAAACCTACAATGATGGAGAACTTCAAAGGCAAAGTCAGGACAGCTGATTTTAAAATCATGACTTCCCAGCACTGCTACCCATGTAACCCCCGAGTCTGTGTCCTCATCTGAAAACCAGGGTAGTAATGCTAATAACAGTCACAATAAGTTCACAAGAAGGTCTTGCAAGGTCCCAGAGACGTAATGCACATGGAATGTGGGACCTTGTGTCTGGCACAAGAACTACAGGCTAGTGTAGTCTGTGCCACCAACACTCACGGGTGGCAGCATATGCATTGGAAGCCAACTCTCAAGGGAGCTAGGCCTGGCTCTGCAGCCTCAGCAAATCATCCTTCATCTGAACTGAGTTTTCTCTGGAAAACGGGTGCTAATGATATGTATCTCGTGGGTTTATTGTGCAAAGCACATGTTGCTTTGGGTCTAGCAAATCCTCAATAAATAGTGGTACTGTGGATATTACTAATTATTTGTATTAATAGTTATATCCTTCCTGAGAGCACAGAGGTACAGTAGGTGCTCAGTGGACACAAATGGATTGACTGACAGGGCTGAGCATGCTTGCCCTAAACTAGAATCTGCAGGGGGCACTGACAGACCCATTTCTATCGCTGTGGACCCCTAGGGAGAATAAAGGGGAAGAACCTTGTGTGAACTTGGCAGCTGGCTGCAGCTTGATGGGCCAGGCTTCATCATCCCCATTTAACAGCTAAGAAAACCAAGGCTCTGCGCAGAGAGAGCCTCATCCCACTCCTCATGGCAAGTATGTGACACAGCATGGGCCAGGCCCACTTCCCCTGACCCCCAGCCCCAGGCAGGAAGCCGAGCATGTGGACGAGATAGTGTCCCTTGGTGGCCGGAGCCCTTGCACATTTCTGACATATTTGCCTCTTGGGACAAAGGGTGAAAAAACACAGATGAACTGTTCTTGTTTCCTGGTGGAAAAACACTCCTGACCTGGGTGAGCAATCTGTGCTGCTGTGTGGTTTTGTCTGTGTTTTGCCCATCTCCCCCTGTACGGCTCCCCCCTGCTTCACAGTAGCTGTAGAAGACCCAGAGAGGGTCAGGCATGGTGGCTCACACCTGGAATCCTAGCACTCCAGGAGGCTGAGGCAGGGAGGATCCCTTGAGTCCAGGAGTTTGAGGTTGCTGTGAGCTGAACTGATGACACAACAGTCAAAAAAAAGAAAGAAAGAAAAGAAAACCCAGAGAGGGAAAGTCCAGGAATGACTTCAGGAACTGTCTGAGGATGTCCGACAGCCCAGAGAGCAACCTGTACCTTTAATGCTGGCCCTGGGTCTCTGCCCCATGTAAGTGGACAAATGAATGGGCAGTCATCCCCTGGGCAGCTGCTGCCTTCTACGCATAGTGCTGGCTGGTCCCCGTCCTGCATTTCAGGGCCATGAAAAGCGCTCATACTGATGAGTCATATTGAGTGTGGGCCAGGTCACCAGTATGGCCCTTGGCTTTGGAGTCCGATGAACCTGACTTTTTGTGGCCTTGGACACACCTTTCCTCAACTGCAAACTGGGAATGAAGATGGCACTTCGTGGTGAGGACTGCACAAGGAAGTGGTTCTAGTTCTTGGTACACAGAACCAGTCTTTGAAAGCGGGCTTTAGGTCCATCGTCCGTAGCACAGTGGTTAAGGAGCCAGCCACATACACAGGGGGTGGCAGGTTCAAACCCGGCCTGGGCCAGCTAAACAGCATGACAGCTGCAACAAAAAATAGCTGGTTGGGCGGCTCCTGTGGCACAATGGGTAGGGTGCTCGCCCCGTATACCGACGGTGGAGGGTTCAAACCCGGTCCCGGTCAAACTGCAACAAAAAAATAGCTGGGTGTTCTGGTGGGCGCCTGTAGTCCCAGCTACTCGGGAGGCTGAGGCAAGAGAATTGCCTAAGCCCAGGAGTTGGAGGTTGCTGTGAGCTGTGATGCTACAGCCCTCTATCAACAGTGACACAGTGAGACTCAACAACAACAACAAAAAAATGAAAGTGGGCTTTAGACCAGATAGAACAAATTCAAATCATGGTCCAGCTACAATAATCTGGGGAAGGGATGCTATTGAATGAACTCCTTCTCCGAGTCTGGATCATTCCCGCTGAAAGATGGCATAAGAGTAACAATAGCTATCAGCGACTCCTTACGTCTCTTTTGAGAATTTAAGTGAATTCATGCCTAGGATACGTTCTCAAGAGCACCTGCTACGCAGTACCCACATGTATTCCTGCGGGCTACTGTAACAGATACCACAACCTGGGTGGCTTACGACAACACAAACCTGTTCTCTCACAGTTCTTGATGCTAGAAGCACAAAATCAGGGTGTCAGCTGGGCGTGCTCTCTGAGGGCTCTAAGGAAGAACCTTCTGTGTGTGTGGTGGGAATACTTGCCTTTTTGTTCCCCGGAGCTACGTCTGCAAACTTGGCTTCCGTTTTCACATGGCTTCTTCTGCCCGTCCCTCCTCCTCTTGTAAGGATGCCAGACGTTGGATTTAGGTCCCCTCACCCCTGTATGACCTTCTCTTAACTAATGACATCTCCAGAGACCCTATTTCCAAGTAAGCTCACATTCTGAGCCTCTGAGTAAACATGAATTTGGGGAGCCTGTACACCGCCCCACCTAATAAATCTCAGCTGTCCTTACTACTCTTGCCACAGTATCTGCGCCACACATGCTATGTGCTGGGCAATTTTCTAAGCCCCTTTCGTTCCTTCTCCTGTTTAATCCCCTCCATGACCCTGAGAAGAGGGTACGGGGATTATCTTGGTTTGAGGGCCTGAGAGGTGAACTGACTAGCTCAGGGACCCAGGGAGAGCAAACGGCAGATCTGGGGTTAAGACTTTTCTCTCTGACTCCAAATCTGGCGAGGATTCGAGACCTTCCAATCTCATCCCAAGAGCTCAAAGTCAGCTGCACTTTCTGTCCCAGAATCCCAGGCTCCTTCCTGGCTCGCCCCTCCCTCCCTTCAGACATATCTGCCCCAGAGAGTCTATGAAAAGTGAGAAGAAGGACTCTCTCCTTAATAATGGCCAACATGACGCTCTGTTCCTGTTCTGGGTTGCTTGAGCTCCGCTTTCTTGCGGGTGGGGAGCCAGCGTGACCCCAGCGCGTGCAAGGGCGTGTAAGAGCCCTGTGTTTCATCCCTGACATCTGGTAACATTTTGGGGGTCTTGACTTGGGGCTACAGTTTGAAAAATGGTTCATTAAGGTGCCATGGAGACGATGCTATTCAATAAATTCTGGAATCGATCCACTGCGTTGGGTCGCCAGGCCTGGCGTAGGGTCAGCAGGATGAGGGAGTTTCTCCCACCTTAGGAGTGAGCAGGGGCTCCGAGGCTGGAGTGGGGCCTGACGGAGACAAATGATCACCTGGCCAGATGATGTACGGTAGTTTACATTTCAACACGCCTGTGACTTGGACATGGAAATAACTTGCTTGGCTGGTGGGGGATGGGTGCAACGAGTTGCCTCTCAGAGCCACCAGCTCAGAGTGGGGATGGAAGGAGACTGAGGCTTTGGGCGGGGAACAGCTGCTGGCCATAACAAGCCCCCAGGGAGATCAGGCATGCCCCCGAGGACAGAGCCAGGCTTCCTGCCTTTGCTGGGGGTGGCCTCTGAGCATGTAGGATCCAGTCCCTTTGCAGAGAGCAGTGCCCCGAAGCCAGGCTGCCAGGATTCAAATCCTGCCCTCTTCCCCCTACCAGCTGGGCCTTGAACCCTGTTCTGCAGAACAGGGACTGTAACGGGACCCATCTCAGAGGTGCTTGTTCTGCACGTGGATGGCATGTGGTCAGTCTTCACTAAACATCATGGTGGTGATGCCGTCTAGAGAAGGGTGAAGGCCAGGGTGCGGAGGAGACCCGCCCTGCCACCACCCAGCTGTGCATCGAGGGCTGGGCTCCTGCCTTACCCTCTGCACCAAGGGCAGGCGTCTTCTCCTGGTACCTGCCCTGCAGGACAATGGAGAGACAACCACTGGCCATGCCCTTAGCACATCCAGTGCTGGGACGTCCCACATACCCAGCATCACTGGGGTTACCCCCAAATATCTATCCACTACCATGGGCTGGTAAACAGTCTCCACGCCTGTGGACATCAAGTGTCTGTCTTCACAAACCTGCTTAGGAGAGAGGAGAGGACAGACGAGGGCCACACAGCCCCTCTGGCCCTGCCCACATAGCTCCAGCCTTGGAGGGCTGGGAGGGTGGTCTTGCGCCTCCATGGGCAGCCAGACCTGGCACGCTGAGTGGGGAAGATGTCAAGTCTGTGGCCAGCCTCTGCCTCAGAGGCCGATAGCTCGGCAGTTCCCACTCAGGTTTGGGAAACCATGTGGACCTGGAGTGGGGGCTCTGGGTACTGGGATGTGCACCCAGGTCAAAAGTCTTTTTTTCCTGGCTTGGAGTCTGGCATCTCTTATTCTGTGAGAGCTGGAACCTTACCCTCCCCTTTGTCTGTGTTGCCCCCAGGACCGGCCATGGGATGCAGGCCAGTCCATTGTGGCTCTCCCACGAGGATCAGTTTCTTGGGTTATCATGCTGTGGCCATTGGTTTATTTGTCTTTGCAGTGCCAAGCCCAGCCAGCTTTTGGGCTACAGCAGCCCCATGGGGAACATAATCTGTGCAGAAGGGATGGCAGAACCTGGCATAGGGATGGCTGCATGGAGGGCAGAATAGGCTCCCCAGCCACACGTCCTCCCCCCCCGCCCCCCCCAGTGCCCGGCCCAGGCCTCTGCTGGGTTCTGGTCAGAGGCCTCTCTAAGCACTGGTGCTTTGGAACCCCAGCAACTGTCTGGGGTAAAGTAAGGACAGAGGGAAGGCTTTACCCTGGGGAACTTTGCAGGGGACAGCTGGACCCTTTGCCTTGTCACAGCTCCTTGGTGGGGATTCTTCTGAGCCCTATCCCAACTGACCCTTAGGCTTCATTTCCTGATTCTATGATCCTCTCACTGCTCCAGCCAAGAGTCCCTTTATTCATTCATCATCCATCCACCCATTCATTCATCATTTTCTTGTTCCTCACAATTAACCTACAGGTGGGAATGTGCCATTATGATTGGCACATTATGATTTTTAGGTGAGGGTACACACAAAAAGGTTAAGAAATTGGTCCAAGGGCACAGAGCTAACAAGGGGCTATATTAGTTATCTGTTCCTGCATAACAAGTGACCCCCAAACTTAGAGGCCTAAAACAATTCATGTTTATTATCTCTTGGTTCCTGTGGGTCAGACACCCAAGCATGGCTTAGGTGGGGACGCTACTTCAGAGTCTCTCAGGGGGCTGCAACCAGGTGTCAGCTGGGCTGCAGTCACCTGAAGGTTCGATGGGGGCAGGATCTGCTTCCAGCTCACTCAGTGACCTGTGCAGGACTCTGTTCCTTGTAAGCTGTTTGTCAGAAGGTCTTGGTTCCTCACTGGCTGGTGGCTGGAGGTTGCTCTCAGTTTTCTGAGAGCATGGTAGGTAGGTGCTGGACACCCCAGAGTGGCAGCTTGCTGTGTTGAAGTGAGCAAGCTAAGTGTGTGCACATGTGTGTGTGTGAGAGAGAGGTGGGAGTCATTTTTATGACCTAATCTTGGAGGGGACACCCTATAACTTTTTTTTTTTTTGAGACACAGTCTCACTCTGTGCCCTGGGTAGAGTGTTCATGGCAACTTAGGTCATTGTAACCCCAAACTCTTGGGCTTGAACAATCCCCTTGCCTCAGCTTTCCAAATAGCTGGAACTACAGGCGCCTGCCACCATGCTCTGCTAGCTTTTCTATTTTTAGAAAAATCCACAGACAGGATCTCACTCTTGCCCAGTCTGGTCTTAAACTCCTGAGCTCAAGCTATCAGCCCTTCTTGGCCTCCTAGAGTGCTGGGATTACAAGCGTGAGCCCCATACGCGGCCAACCCCATCACTTTTGCCATGTTCTATTCATTAGACCTGTCCACCCATAGTCACACCTTGGGCTCGCCTTGGCCAAGTCAGAAGCTGCCCACCGTAAGCCATGGTTTGAACCAGCCTGGTCTGACTTCAAACCCCATCCTCCCAAGGAAGCCGAGAAAAAAGCCTTATTCTTCCTCCCCAGTGCCAGAGACAGGTGGCTTTTGCACTGCTGAGCAGAGTTGGAATCTAGTCTCACATTTGCTTCTCCTATGGGTGTGTATCCAGCACCTACTTACCAAGTGCCACACAGTGCTGGCAGGACGGGGTGGCGCCCGCACACGGGATTGCACTGCGGGGCTGCACATTTACTCACCTGCCACATAGGTATGCAGAAAAGATGTCTTTTCCTCATTTGCTGTAACTGATCTGATCTTTCTCACAAATCTCAGTCATAGGGCAACCAGGAAAAAAATCAGGTTTAGGCTAAGCTGGTCAATTTAATCTGATCCAGTACTTTAGGCCTTCAAGAGATCCTCAGCCTCAAATTTCCTTTTGTTCTTATCTAGCTGCCAAGTTGGCACTGAGGTGCATGTGTCCTGGGAGGTATGTTAATGGTGAGACTCCCCAGGGAGGGAAGGACTCAGGGTCTCCAGCTGTGTTTGACACCCAGGGTCACTGCTGGTCTTCCCAACATTTTGGCTGAAGCTCGCAGCTGGTAGGACTAGGTGCTCTGGGTCGGAGGCCCTGCCTGGTGCACTTGTCTCGACCTTGACTCAAAGCCCCCTCCTCTTTACTGCATCTGACTCTCCCCCCACTGGGCTGTCCACCACCAGTCCCTTCTGTGGGTCATTCTACCTGCTGAGGTGTCCCCTATGTGAGAAGGGACACGTTGAGCCCCATCCTGGTCACGGTGGCCCCCATGTAGTCAGGGAGGGTGGAATGTCAGGGCTCCTTCCTTTCATCCTGCTGCACCCCCGGGTGCCTGTGGAAGGCTGATTGGGGGGTGGTCTCCGTGCACCGTCCTCCCTAACCCCCAGTGCAAAGTGGGGGCTTCTAAGCAAAATCTACATTGATTGTTAGAAACTGCATAAAAGCTGTGGCCCCCTTTTTATTCCTCTGTGCAAATCCAGATCTTCCATAGGCAAATGGGATGCCGCAGGTCTGAGAGGGGAAGGGCGGTTCCCCAGAAATGCAAAGACGAAAGTTCAGTAATACATTTTTTGAACAGTTACCTGTTACAGAAATGATCACACCCCGAGATAGTCACAATGGACATAGATATGTGGAAGGAGAAGCCTGAACAGCAATGGGAGTGTGTGACGATGGTCACCTGCCATAGCCCAGGGGTCGGGCTCATTTTGAACCAGGGCTGGGTCAGGGGGCCCAGAGGAAGAGTGGGCTGGACAATGAGGGAAGGATGTGTGTGTGCAGGTGTGTGTGTGTGTTAGTGTGTGTGAGCGTATGCGTGTGTGTGTGTGTGTGTGTGTGTGTGTGGTGTGCCTCAGCATATGTATACCTGTGCTGCTCCTGCATTTGAGGCACTCCCTTCTCTGCATAATGTGACAGCTGCGTGCGATGGAAGAGGAGACCCGGGGAGGAGGAGAAGGATCAGACTCTTTTTTTTTTTTTTTTTTTTAGAGTCTCACTTTCTTTCCCTCAGTAGAGTGCTGTGGCATCACAGCTCACAGCAACCTCAAACTCTCAGGCTAAAACGATTGTCTTGCCCCAGCCTCCTGAGTATCTGGGACTAAGCTTGGCTATTTTTAAGAGATAAGGATCTCACTCTTGCTCAGGCTGATCTCGAACTCTTGAGCTCGAGCAATCTACCCACCTTGGCCTCTCAGAGTGCTGGGATTACAGGCGTGAGCCACCGTGCACGGCCAGAGGATCGGACTCCGAAGAGGAAGCACAATTGCTGGCCTTGGCAGGGAGGACCATGATCCAGACCTCAGAAATACCCAGGGCTGCTTGTTGTTGGGCACCATGGTCCCTGCCCTCCCCTCTGGGAAGGAGCCTGACGGTGGGCTGAGCTGCGGTGGGGTTACCTTTTGAACTTAAAGCAGAAACCCAATTTTGAAATGTTCAAGGACAAGGCTGGGAAGTCTGCTCTGGGGGCAGGGAAGGGGATTTTAGTCCATTTAACTGGAGGAGACAAGTGGGGGTGAAGGGACAGTTAACTCTGATGGTTAATGTTCCTGTCCCAAGGTATTCATGATTTACGGCAATGTTTGAAAACAAACTAAGCTAGCTTCAGTGTCCCAGGAAGCTAAAGAAAAAAACATTCATTTCATTTTAGGGGACATAGAAGGATATTCCAAATACCTTGCCCCCCTTTTGTCTCTACTCACCCAAAGCAGAGATGGGTCATTTTATCACATAAGACCACAAGATGGCCCCTCAGGGAGGGCTCTCCCTCCTAACCAGATGCTTTTCCTACATTTGAAGAAGTGGTGTCCTTTCTCTGCATTCTAGGCCTCTTGTCTTGGCTGGACTGAAGAGAAAAAAAAGAAAAGCCCTCAGATATTCTCACTATCATATTAGACAAACCCTATTATGGGGCTTGTTGGAAAAAGGCATAGAACCTGTGTGTCAGGACTGGTGTTGTAAGGGACAAAATCTTGATCCATCCTGGCTTAAGCAAAATAGAGAACTTCCTGGCTTATAAAACTTAGAAGTCTGAGATTAGGTTTGGCTTCAGGTACGGCTGGATCTAGTGGTGTGTATGGGTATGGGGGCGTCTCAGGGCTCATGTTCCTTGACCTGGCTAGGAGGAGACCTCCTTGCTGGAATCAATCGTGGTGGCCATGAGGCAGTGGTGGTCTGAGTGGGCAGAGTTCAATTCCATCTAACTATTCGTAGGAAACTTGCAGTGGTTTTAGGAGGAAGAAAATCAAATCAATGATAGATCTTTTTCTTCTTTAATTCATGGCAGACCTTGCTGATCAAAGTCAGCCCAGCACAGCCTCGGAATCCACCTCAATGCCACACCCCCGGCACTTACAAGCTGAAAACCACTTGCAATTCTGGCTCTGGCGAATGGAGACAGAACACCACAGCTCTGGGGTTGGTGTTTTGCCCCTGTCAGCCACAGAATCCCCCTAACTGTCAGCCAACCCCCTTTTTGTGGGATCTTGCCTGATTGGAGCATTGGGAGGTCTATCCCTCAGTGGAGATTTCCACTCCAGCAATTGCTGCTGCACATGGAGAAAAAGTAGACTCAAGGCCAGATACGAGTTGAAAGCTCCCCTGCCTGCCCGGCATCTGCAAGTTGCACTTGGTGCTGAGCATGGCACAGCCGGTGCATAGGCGGGAGGACTCCCAGAGAATCCAGGACTCAAAACTGTTTGTCCCCCATAGGGACAGCAATGGACTTTTGGTCCTCTGCCTTAAATACGATTAAACCTGGTAACGTGCTCTAGTAGACAGCCATTCTCAAATGTGGGAGGAGGTGAAGTTATTTCCTTCTGGGATAGGATCAAGGTTGTCTTGGAGAGGGGACAGTTGGCTGGCAACCAGTCTGAGGAAGCCAAGAATGGCAAGCAGGCCCAGACATAGCTATCATCCTCCCAGTGTGGCCTCGCCAATCAGAGGGAGAGCATAGGTGCCAAAGAACCAGCTGCATATGTGGTTGGAGGAAGGTAGTGGAAGGGTGTCCTGACCTCAGGAGCCCATTGTCTGTGATGTGAACTTAATGTAGCTTTTGTAGACTGATGTTGGGCTCACTCTGTGCCTGTCACAGTGCTGAGACCTCTGCATGCATTATTCTGATTAATATTCACAAATCTCCATGTGGAGTACGTGGAGTTATCCCTCTGAATAGCTATGGAACTGGAGGCTTGGAAGGGTGGGATCACCTGCCATAGCCTGGCTCTTAGCCACCGTGCCACACTCCAGGGCTTGGTAGACCTCGTGAGGAGGAACAGAACAAAGGAGGTGAGTCCTGGCAGAATCAGTAAGCACCTTGTACCTGGTAGTAGCTCTGGGTCAGCAGCTGGAAGCGAGTCATTCCCAGGAAGGACAGGCTGTGCTGCCGATATCATGGTGGCCTTGGAGATTGAATGACGCAAATAAATGCCCACCGTAACTCCCTGGTTGAATTCATGGTCTACACGCAGGTGCAGTCAGTAGTCTGAAACTTTTGGTTGCATACCTCTCCTAACATATACACCTATGGAGGCTCAGAAAGGATAACTGGGCTCCGTGCTTGTAGCTCAGCAGCCAGGGCGCCAGCCACATACACTGGAGCTGGTGGGTTCAAATCCAGCCTGGGCCTGCCAAACAACAATGACAACTGCAACCAAAAAATAGCGGGGCATTGTGGCGGGCACCTGTAGTCCCAGCTACTTGGGAGGTTGAGGCAAGAGAATGGCTTAAGCCCAAGAGTTGGAGGTTGCTGTGAGCTGTCACACCATGGCACTATACCCAGGGCAACATAGTGAGACTCTGTCTCAAAAAAGGATAACTGACTTCCCCCATGCCCCATGGCTAGTGGGTTCTGGTCCCAGTGACACCCTGCATGCCCATGGGAGAGGGGACAAATCGTGGTGGGAGGACAGTGGTGGACCCTCCAAGAGGAAAGTCGTGGGTGTACAGAGGCATTAGGCAGCCAGGTAGAGAAACAATGGAGGGTGCTGTGCCTCGCTGCCTGCAACAACTCCCCCCAGGTGGGACTGCAGTGATATGGTCCCATTGACAAAGTCTACCACCTGGGCTCAGATGTAGCACTGATACTCTCTAGCCGGTGACCTGGGATGTGTTGTGTCATCTGCTAGAGCCCTACCTCCTTCCTCTGAGCACAGCCATGAGACAAGAGTCTCACTATGTCACCCTTGTTAGAGTACAATGGTGTCACAGCTCACAGCAACCTCAAACTCTTGGGACTACAGGCACCCGCCTCAAGGCTGGGCTATTTTTTTGTTGCAGTTGTCATTGTTCTTTAGCAGGCCCAGGCTGGGTTCGAACCCTCCAGCCTTGGTGTATGTGGCCACCGCCCTACCCACTGAGCTATGGGCACCGCCTGGAAATCTAATTCTTTTTGGCTTTTCCTTTCTTTTCTGAGAGCTCCTTCTTTATAAGAGGTCTGGCCCTCTCTGATGACAAAAGCAGACGCTCCCAGGTGGGCTGGGACACACCTACACATCCGGTGGGTCTGGAGGAGGCTGGAGGAAGACACAAGTTCACAGCTGATCCTTTTCCTCCTGAGTAGTCAGCTCCTTGGAGCCCTCGAGGGATGGTATCTGGAGGAGCTGCTGATTGTGGAAACAGCTGGAAGAGAAACTCCAGGGCAGATGTGGCCACAACGGGAGGCTGCAGCCGTCAGCACTTCCCACAGCAGAGTGGGAAAGGTGCCACACATGGAGCCCACCAGACCCAAGTTCAAGTCCCAGTGACTCCACTCACTGCTGAGTCCCTTTGTCAGTGAGACTCAGTTTACCCCCAGTAGCACCCTTAGCAAGGGTCACTGCCTGTTGAGCACATGCATTTTGTCCCTGTGGTCAGCTAAGCTGGCTGAGGACAGCAGCTGTACTGTGGGAGCCCCAGAGAACTGGACGCACATCTCTGCCCCAGGCCAGCTCCTCTCCTCTCCCAGGCCCTTGACCTGCCCTTTAGCCTCAGGAGTTCCTAGCTTCACCCTTTGTCCTGGACATTCAGAGAGCAACAGAAACTCTGATATCAGCAGTCCTGAGGCAGAGAAGGGGTTGTCCTGAGGACAGCGTGTTCCTGCAGCTAAGCTCTAACCTCTTAGCCTCTCCTCAAAATGCTTCAGATCAGGAAAGGGGAGCTTGTCACTCGGGAAGTGCAGGAACATTGCTTTGAACCTAAACTCTTCTAAAGGGTTTCTGCCTGCTTTGGTGAGGAATGTTTGGGTTCTATGATCAGAACTCTAACAACTTCAGGTAAAAAAAAAAAGAGATGTGTTGCAAGATAGTTGAAATATTTCTTTTGGTTATAAAAAAAGTTTTCAAATCCAGAAAACCTAAAGAAAGTAGTTGGAAGAAAGATTTGTTGGCTCACTTAACTGAAAAGCTCAGCAATCGCGCTATGGTTTGAATATGGTTCATTTGTTCCCACCAAAAGCTCAGGTTGAAATTTGATCTCCATTGTGGCAGTGCTGGGAGGTGGGGCCTAGGGGGAGCTGTTTGGGGGGGAGGGGGGCGGTCCCTCATGAAAAGTGCTTTCTCTCAGTACTGTGTGAGTTCTCTAGCCAGACTGAATTAGTTCTCCGTTCTAATCCATTCCTGTGAGAATAGATTACTGAAGCCAGGGTCCCCTCAGGTTCTCCCTCTTCACACATGCCTGCTTCCCCTTTGACCTTCTCTGCATGTTGTGATGCGGCACAAAAGCCCTCACCAGAAGCCAGGGTCATGCCCTTATGCTTCTCAGCCTACTAAACTGTCAACAAAATAAGTCACTTTTCTTTATAAATTACCTAATCTCAATTATTCTTTTATAGCAACACAAAATGGATAAAGTCAGGTAGGGTGGGTTTCAGGTGAAGCTTGATCTAGCCACTTGACACTATTACTGGGATCCTGAGTATATCACAGCAGCTGCCCCTCTTTCACATATCTGTGTGCATGCACCCCAGAATGGCCACCCAATGCCCCAGTATCCATGAATTTTTAGTTCAAGAATCTGCACCAACTGTAATCTCCTTTTGTGTCTCTTGAGTCACATTGCTGAAGGAAGGAATCTGATATTCAGGCTCATCCTTTTGGGTGAATCACCCAAAGTTGTATGTTTGTGACCAGTGAGTGGATGGTCTCTCCTGGCCCAGAGTCCAAGGTTTGTTCAGTCATTGGTGGCCAGACCATGTACCTGCTCTTCCTCAGTGGAGACAGAGTGTCTACTAGGGGTCACAAGCAGGTCAGTGTCCCTAACACCTTTCCAGAGAAGTCAGGACCCTGCTAGAGAGTCCCTAGAGACCCTGTATTTCCTCTCTGGCCTGGAGACCACCAAAAAGCCTTGTTTTGTTCTTCATTTCTAATTTTAAGAGAAAATTTTAAATTTGGTTCTGGTTAAAAATTTTATGCTTAGATATTTTCCAAGTCTTTGTTTCTGGTTCATTCAAGAGGAGAAATTCAGACTTGAGTTCAGGAAATGGTTTCAATCATAGCCTTCGAGAAATCAGTCAACAACCATATATGTCTACCATGAGGTGGAAATCACAGGATCATTGTCAGATAGTTGCCAGCAGGCGGTGAGACTCCTTCTCCAAGCAAACACTGCATTACTATTATTATGTTTTTTTAAACTTTAATACCAGGAAAAAGGTTTGATCTTCAAAACAATGTACCCACGTCAACAATGTACCCACGTCATTAATTGGGCTGGAAGAACTTGCTTGGCTAAATTTAGAACCCACAAGAAGGTCAGAGAGAATAAATTTAGAAATGAACTCTGGACCTTTTCTGGGCCAACAGTTCCGTTTGGCACTGTGCATGTGCTAATTCATCTGCTACCTTGAATTTAGTTTGATTTCCTCTGTGACTTCTGGGTCCACCAGAATTCTTGCAATATAACGTAGCCTTGAAGAGTAAGACCTGGCTTCTAAACCTGTCCTCACTATTCATAAACTGTGTGACTCTCTAGGAACATGTTTAACCTCTCCGAGCCTTAATAACATCTACCTTTTGAAGATCAGTTAATTTTTTTTTATTGTAGTAAAATATGCATAACATAAAATTTACTCTTTTTTTTTTGAGACAGAGTGTTACTCTGTCACCCTGTGTAGAGACCTGTAATGTCATAGCTCACAGCAACCTCAAACTCTTGAGCTCAAGCCATCCTCTTGCCTCACCCTCCCGAGTAGCTGGGACTACAGGCGCCTGCCACAAAGCCCCACTAGTTTTTCTATTTTTAGTAGAGATGGGGGTCTCATTTTTTGCTCTGGCTGTTCTCAAACTCCTGAACTCAGCAGATCCACCCACCTCGGAGTCCTAGGAAAAGTAACCATATTAATCATTTTTAAAGTGTGCAGTTTTATGGAATTAAGTACATTCACGTTCCTTGTGCAACCATCACCACCATCATCTCCAGAAGGTTTCCATCTAACTGAAACTCTGTCCCTACTAAACACTGACTCCCCATGATGCTATTTTCATTTCTATCTCTATGGATGTAACTACTCTAGGGAGCTCAGATAAGAGGAATCGTACAATCCTTGTCTTTCTGTGAGTGGCCTCTACACTTACCATAATGTCTTGAAGGTTTGTCCATGTTGTAGCCTGGGTCAAAATTTTCTTCCTTTTCCGAGCTGAATAATAAATATTCCATTTTACATACACGTCACGTTTTGTTTATCTACTCACCTGTAGATGGACTCTTGAGTTGCTTCTACCTTTTGGCTATTATAAATAACACTGCTGTGAACATAGATGTAGAAACATCTTTTGGAGTCCCTGCTGTTACTTCTTTGGGTTTAAAATATTTTATAGTGAGCACTTACCCTATGCTTGGTATCTAGTAAACACTCAACACATCGTAGCTAATAAAACCAGTATGATTAGAAAAATAGTGGTTACAATTCTTTCAGATGTAAGTTAAAGAATGAGATGTCATTTTTGCCCATCATATTAGCAGCAAGTAAAAGGTAATAATCCTCAATGTAGTGGTAAGATGGATTCACTCATACATATCTGTGCATAACCTTTTTGGAAAACAACTTGTACTTGGCAGTGTTCGGTTAGATATATTGAGGCTCTTGGAAGTGATCATACCATTTGACCCAATAATTCAACTTCTGGGAATCTGTCCTGAAGACCGAGCCTCAAATGTAGACTGAGATTTGAGTCTAGGGTTTATCACAGCAATCTTTACAATATTGTGGAAGCAACCCCTATTTCTATCCACTGGGAGCAGTTAAAAGACTAGTGTAGGCATAGGCCCACAATAGAATATTTTATAGGCGTTAAAAATGCTTGTGAGACTGGGCGTGGTGGCTCAGGCCTGTAAACCTAGCACTTTGGGAGGCCAAAGGAGGGGAAATCACTTGAGGCCTAAAGTTTGAGCCCCGCCAGTCTAAGTACCACAGAGAGACCCTATCTCTACAAACAATGGGAAAATCAGCCAGACGTGGTGGTGAGTGACTGTAGTCCCATGTACTTGAGAGGGTGAGGCAGGAGGATTACGTGAGCCCACAGACCTGAGGTTGCAGTGAACTATGATGACACTATTGCACTCTGGCCTGGGAGACAGAATGAGACCCTGTCTCGAAAGAAAGAAAGAAAGAAAGAAAGAAAGAAAGAAAGAAAGAAAGAAAGAAAGAAAGAAAGAAAGAAAGAAAGAGAGAAAGGCTTACAAGCCACGTATGCCTGTAGTCCATGCTCTTGGGAGGCCAAGGTTGGAGGATCACTCAAGCCCAGAAGTTTGAGACCAGCCTGAGCAACATAGCAAAACCTTGTCTCTAAAAAAAATAAAATAAAATAAAAAATGCTATGAGAACAGTGAAATGGGAGCACGTTTTATGAAAAAGGATGTATAACAATTGTATATATTTATCCTATAAAACCCAGTGCCATTTATTGGGCATTTACTAAGTCCTTAAACTCTGCTAAGCTTTGTATATACTTGCCTTTTTTTATTATTATTAAATCATAGCTGTGTACACTAATGCAATCGTGGGGTACAATGTGCTGGTTTGATATACAATTTGAAATGTTTTCATCAAACTGGTTAACAGAGCCTTCATGGTGTATATACTTTCTCTTGTTTACTCCTCCCAACAGTTTAAAGAGGTGGGCACTGTTATTATACTGTTGTACAGAAGAGGAAACAGAGGTTCCCAGTGGTGACTTGATGATCAGGGTCACACAGCCAGCAAATGGCGGAGCTGGGAT
Organism: Loris lydekkerianus; assembly: GCA_963574355.1. NCBI lineage: Eukaryota > Metazoa > Chordata > Mammalia > Primates > Lorisidae > Loris > Loris lydekkerianus. Next base: position 78,096 of record CAUYPK010159341.1, on the reverse strand, counting down.
TCAAACCCAGGCCCCTCAGCTCCAAAGAGTAGAAAAAGAAAGGAAAGAACCGTTATGCAGTAAAAGCTAACCATAGGAGTGATTTTTACTTTCTTCCTCACATGCGTCTGTATTTTTTTTGCCCCAAAACTGGGGTGGGAGGAAGCAAGTTCTTAGATAAAAAGGGAAGGAAAGAAGCCATCATGTCTCTCAAGCAGGCTTCTTTGAAGATGAAACATTCAGGTCTCATGCCTCATGCCACGAACTCAGTTTGTGTCTGTTTTTTTCTGGTTAAAGAAGAGCAGAGTGTCCTGGCGGAGTCTTTTGGCTGATTGCTTAATAATGGGAGTGTGTGCTCTGGATATACACACTCAGCCCACGCCGGCCGAGACAGGAGGGAGACAAAAACCAGCAGTAGCCAAAACTCTGCTAGATCGATGCAGACTGTTATGGGCGCAGCTTTCCAAAAAGCAGAGCTCAGGGAAATAAATATTTTTCCTGTGAGAAGAGGCTTCAGTCGGCGATCTTAACAACCCCCCAATTCATTCCAGATCCACTCAGAACGGCTGGCGTCAGCGCACCCATCTTGATGTACTTAGGCACACTTGGTAACTGCCGCGAGCCCGTGTGTCTGGCTGTTCTCCCACCTGGCAGTGTGCCCAGGTGCTGGGCAGTGGGGACCAGAAGGAATTGGTTCCTAGGGAACACTGTCCCCACTCCCTCGGAGCTTCCCACAATTGCTTGGGGTCCCAACTCTTTTTTCCTGTTAGACCATCACTACTTGATCTAATCTGGAGGTCTGAGGCTTCAACCTCTTCTTGGCAAAAGGCTCCATTCTCTTAGTCCTGGAGATGATTTTCAGGAAGAATTTAGAGTCACAGACTTAGGAAACGGACACAAATGAAGAAGTCCAAGTTCCTTGAAGAACTAGGAGTGTCACTCTCTGGGCAGAGATCCATTGATTTGTTAATTAATTCACTTGCTCATCCCATCATTGTGAATCTACTACCTCCTAAGTGTAAGATTTAGTACAAGGCTAATAATATAAGAGAGTCCAAAGCCACTCAAGATGCAGGGCTTCATTCATTCATTCATTCCTCCATTCATTTCTTTGGTGGATATTTGTTGAATGCCTCCTCTGCACCAGGTACTTTCCTCGGAGTGCTGGGAATTTAGCAGTGAACCAGGCAGCCGAAAGTCCTGCCACCTACAGTGTGCATTCTAGCTCAGGTGACAGGCACTAGACAAGGACAATGCAAGGCATGGTGTGGCAGACGAAATTGAACACTAAAGAGAAAAATAAAGCAGGAAAAGGAATTAGGAGATGGGGACCTCTTATCTCAGATAAGGAGCCAGGAAAGGCCTCATGAGAGGGTGATTCGGAAGCCTCAATCCGTAGGAGGTGAGGGGAGGGTATTAAGTGATAGAGACCTGTGGATCACTTAGGTCCCCTTTCAAGGATCTTCAGCCCTGATTAGGCCAAGGAGCAAGCCTCTGTTGCTGCTAGGTCCCCAATGCTGATCTCCTCCTTGAAAAGGCAGAGGCTTAGCAATCAGAGACGCCCACCTGGACTCAAATACGGTTCTGGGTTCAGGACGCCCAGGGGAGGTGCCGATGGGGCTTGTTAGAAGGCAAGGGCAAGTTTGACCTACCAAGAAAGACATGCAGGGAGTAAACCCCAAATTTATACTGGCCCAGTGGCCCAGTAACCAATTCTAGCATGAACCTTGCTCAGGGCGAGAGCTTTCCTACATTTTATTATGTGATCTCAGCAAACCAGAAAGTTATTAATTACTGTTGTTATGATCCTCTTTTACGGATGGAGAATTTGGGGCTCAGTCAGGCCTAATTCCTTGTGTAAGTTCACGAGCTAGTAAATAGCAGACAGAGCTTTAAAAAAACTTTAAAAAGGTGGTGCCTATGGCTCTAGGAGTGGGGCGCCGGCCCCATATGCTGGAGGTGGTGGGTTCAAACCCACCACCAGCCAAAAACTGCAAAAATAAATAAATAAAATAAAATAAAATAAAATAATAAATAAATAAAAACTTTAAAAAATTGAGATATAATTCAGATGTCATAAAATTAACTCTTTAAAGGCATACAATTCAGTGGTTTGTTGTTTTTTAGCATATTCACAAAGCCATGCAACCATCACCATTGTCTAATTCCAGAGAATTTCATCCCCTCCCAAAGGAAGCCCCGTACCACTAGCAGTCATCTCCATTCTCCCACCCTCTCAGACCCTGGCAACAACGAACCTCCTTTCTGTCTCTATGAATTTGCCTGTTCTGGACTTGCATATAAATGGAGTGATAAGTGGGCGCTGTGGCTGGCTCCATTCACTTAGAGGAATGTTTCCAAGGTTCATTCATGTTGTAGCCGTGCATCACTTCCCCTTCCCTTCCTTTATACGGCCAAATATCCCATCGTCTGGATATTCCACATAATTGTTTATTCGTTCACCAGCTGATGAACATTCGGGTTGTTTTTATTCTTAGCTATTATGAACAATGTCGCTATGAACGTGTGTGGGGAGGTTTTGTGCAGGACACATGTTTTTACTCTGCTTGGGTGGATACCTATAACTGGAATCACTGGGTCTATTGTAACTTTATTTTATTTTATCTGGAGACAGAGTCTCACTTTGTCACTCTGGGTAGAGTGCTTTGCATCATAACTCACAGCAATCTCAAACTCCTGGTCTCAAGCAATCTTCTTGCTTCAGCCTCCCAAGTAGCTGGGACTATAGGTGCCCACCACAACGCCCTGCTATTTTTTTAGTGATGGGGTCTCGCTCTTGCTCAGCCTGGTCTTAAACTTGGGAGATCAAGCAATCTACCTGCCTCAGCCTCCCACAGTGCTAGGATTATAGGTGTGAGCCACGGCACCTGGCCTTGTCTGTCTTCTTGACTGTGGCCGTCCCAGGGCACGTGCAGTGGCCTCTCACTGTGGACCCAATTTCCACACTTGCCTGCCCCAGCAGTGGGCACTTGTAGTTGAGGCTGTGCATATGGTGGGATGGACGGAGCTCAGTGATTTCTGGAGAAGAGTGGTCAGGTCAGAGAGGCCTCAGGTTTTGGAGCCTGGGAGAATATGGAAGTTGGGGGTCAGGGAAGGGAAAGACCCGGGAGACTGGATTTGCCTCTCTCCTTGGGTCCAGGGTCAGCTTCTTCCTCACAAGTGTAAGGCCTCAGCCTCAAGCCTCATTTAGACAGAAAGAAAGAAGCTCAGCGACAGAATCCTTAAAAAAAAAAATCTTCCCCAGGGAAGCCAATGCAGAGGGGGTCTTGAGGAGGGAGCTCACCCAGGCCAGACTCTAAGGGAAGTTCAGAGTGCTAAGGCTGGGTCTTTGCCCCGCCATGTCCACTAAGAACATTATGCAGGCATCACCCATTATACCTGAAGTGTAGTTTTCTTTTCAGGTTCCAGATTCCCCAGCTGGCCTGTAGTCCCTAAAACAGCAGGTAGGGCTCACTCCTACCTCTCTCGTGGGAGGGCAGTGCACTGAAGACCACAGGTGATCTCATCAGCTGATCTCCAATACTTAACATCTGCAAAGTTTCTTGAGCACTTACTGTGTGCCCTTACAATACACACCCTCCTGTGATGGTTTTCATGCATTTTAGTGCCATCCCCATTTTACAGATGAGGAAACTGAGGCTCTCAGAGATTGAAGAGGTAAGGTGGCCAGTGTCATACAACCAGTGAGTGGTGGCCAGTCTTTGATCGCCACTGTGACTGCAGACCCCTGTCTGTACCACTGGGCTATACCAGGAGCTACAGTCCCTCTTGCACTCCCTTTACAGAGGATGTATTGGTGTTCTGTGCTGTGTAACAAACCACCACATACTTAGCAGTTTAAGACAACACCTATGCATGACCTCACCATCCTATGGGCGAAGTCTGGCCTGGTCTGGCCAAGTTCTCAGCTCAGGGCATCACAAGGCTGAAATTCAAGACATTGGTCAGGAGGACATGGGGTCAAATCCAGTTCCAAACCCGTGTGGTCACAGGACTGGGGTTCCCATTTCCTTGTTAGCTGTCAGTTGGGGCTGCTGAAAGCTTGTAAAGGCCTCCCATGTTCCTCTGGATGCTCCTCTGAAGTCAGCAATGGAGGTTCTGACTCCCCTACACAGACCCTTCACGTACTTTACACCTCTCTGCCTGCTAAGAGCCACTGCTGTGTACGGGCTCTTCTGATTAGGGTAACCTCCCTTTTGGCATATAAGGTAATCACAGGAGTCATATCATATTCACAGCTTGTACCCACACTCACTGGGGAGGTATGAGATGGAAGATCCTGGGGTCATCTTGACATTCTGACTACCAGGGAAGGTCTTAGTTTCTAATAATGAGAGTGACAGTGACATTGGTACTTCCTTTCATTTGCCTAGAACTTGTGGGTTTCAGACTGATTCTGCCTCTGTAACCCTGTCAGAGACTGAAAGTTTGTGCCACCCTGAATATTCAAATGCAGGAGCCTAACTCCCAACATGCTGATATTAGGAGGTGGGGCCTGGGAAGGGGATTAGATCTTTGGGGCGGGGGAGTCCTCATGATTGGTAAAAGTGACCCCAGAGAGTTCTCCTTCCCTCTTTCCACCACGTGAGGGTCACAGCCTGCAACCCAGAAATGGACCCTCATACAACTGAGCGTGCTGTCACTCCGATCTTGGGCTCTCGGCCTCCAGAGTGGTGAGATACAAATGTCTGTTGTGCCACCCACCCAGGTTAGGGTACTTTGTCACAGCAGAACAGACGGAGATGAGCCTGGCAGCCATGTTGTGGGGCTTATGCTGTGTCCCCGTTCTGCCCCTGGGGACAGCATGGCTCAAATGGCAGATACCTGGTTAGACTGACTGGGGCTGCAGCCCTGTTCTTCTGTGGGAGGCCGAGGCAGGTGGATTGCTGACCCAGCACTTAATGGTGCCCAGAACACCCCCTGCCTCTCATTAGACGCCTCAGACCTCATTACATCCTTGGAAGGGGGCAAAACATCTGCTTCCAGCCAACCTAGCCCTCAGGGAGCACTTCCCTGTACACTTGACCACATTGGGTCATCACAAAGGCTTTTATGGGAACTGCTGCTGGGCCAAGTGAACCTCACCTCATTAAGCAGGAAAAGCAGCAAAGCCCGAGGCTGCAGAATCAAAACAGCCGGGCTGGGAAGGGCCCAGGCTGGGATGTGCTGGCCGACAGCAGGATCCACACAATCCAGAGGAGAAGGTGTCAGAACTGTTACCGCTGTCCTGATCTGCATGGGCTAACCCATCAAACTTCTGGGATAAACGGGTTGAATTGCCTCCTCCAAAACGACATGTTGAAGACCCAACCCCTGCCACCTATGAATGTGACCTTATTTGGAAATAAGCTCTTTGCAGATGTAACCAAGTTAAGATGAAGTCATTGGGTGGGCCCTAATCCAATATGATTTTGTCCTTCCAAGAAGAGGGAGATGCCATGTGACAACCAAGGCAGAGATCGGAGTGATGGAGGTACACGGTGAGCAACACCACCAGGGACTAAAGGCCACCACCGGAGGCAAGGAAGCCTTCTTTCCCAGACTCTTTAAAGGGAGCTAGCCCTGCCCACACCTTGATTTTGGACTTGTAACCTCCAGAACTGTGAGGCAGTATGTTTCTACTGTTTTAAACCATCTTGTTTGTAGTACTTTGTTACAGCAGTCCTGGGAAACCAACACACAACCCCAGATCTCTAACGTTAGCAGACAAAGCAATAAGAGGAACTATAAATTATAGTTTGTATTTTCCTTTAATGAGAAGAGAAAGAACAAATCCTTGCAACTGTGAAATAAAAGAACTGTAAGATGATTTCTGTGGCTTCCATTTGTAGATGAGGAAACTAAGGCTCAAAGAGGATAAGTAACTTGTCCCAGGTCATGTAGCTAGAAAGAGGCAAAGGCTGGACTTGAACTTATGTTTTTTGGGTTTTTTTTGATCCTACAGCTTATACTCACTATGCATGTACACCTGGATGTGTATCTGACAGGTTACTGACATATCTGCAAAGGGTCCTAAAATCCTCATCCCCAGATGCCACTTTTATTTTTCGCATGGATTCAAAACTTAGCACTATCCTTTTCCTTATGGGAACTACCTGTTCTAGCCACATTTTTATTTTTATTTTTGTAAAGCAAGCTTGATTTTCCTAGCAATTTCATTACAAAATTGGAGATGCATTCCTACCAAAATCATCTCCCAGTAGACCTGTGTTAAGAATGTTTGGCAAAGAAGGAATTAATTGATAAACAGCTTGTAGCACACAAACTCCAGTGTCTGCCTGAAACGTTTTGCAATACTTTTGGAAACCCCAGCATTACAATTACAACACATGCTGTTTATTTCAGGCTGTTAAGCCACATAATATCAAACATGCTTGAGAATTCACTGCCTCCACTCAGAGCATCCAGAACCAAGCCCCTCTCTTCCTTTTGTATGGGCACCTGTCACGGCTGATAGAGCAGGGATGTAATATCCAAGGAGACCTGTAGGGGTCTTCTTCCAACAGAGAATGGATTTAAGCCTGCAGATTCTTAAAATTCAAGGTTTGGGGTTCCAGAAAATAAATCCATTCCCTTGAAAGAAAACCCATTCTCCTTAGGATGTGGGTTAACCATCTGGCATAAAGTTGCTCAATCCTGAGAATGGAATGAGAAAGATGTGAAAAAAAATGGACTTTTCCTGCTTCCTTACACAGACACACTCCTGCCTCCTGCCACAGGGAGGCACTTGAACAGGGGTCAGAGTGGCTGAGATAATCTCTCTCCAGTTGGAATCGGGAGGGGAAAGGAAACTGTGCACATCCCTCTGTCGAAGAAAAACCAGAACAGCAGGCTGGCTTGACTTGTCTCTTGTAAATTGTTTACCTCGGAAAGAGCAGATGGCTTGTCTCTTGCTGAACCCTTGACCATTTCCCGTGCTGTTAACAGCCTCCACCAGCAAACAGACCCTGCTCCAGCAGCCCATGTGCCTGTGCAGGAGCCCCAAGGACAGCTGGCCTCCAGGGAGCCACAGGCATTCCAGGGGGTTGACTCAGCAGGGCCAGCAGGGTGTCAGTTAGGCAAGCACCCACCTAGGGGGGCCTTCCGATGGGGGCCGTCCCCCTACCCTCTCTGATGCCTTTGAATGTAAGCGTTTCTCTCCTGCTCTACCTCGCCCTGGCTGTGGGGGGCAGTGGGGTGGGCTAGCACCTTTTTTTGCCTGCCTTACCTGCTTGGGAAGAGCAGCAGAGGGTGGGCCGTGAACACACTTTGCCCTCCCCATGATATGAGCTGATTGTGAGTTCCTTTGAGGGGAGGGAAAGGGGCACAGCGGTGCTCATGCCTGCCTGGTGGTGGATAGTGAGCTCTTGGCTGTCTCCATCTGGGATTCATCCTTAGACGCTACGGAAAGAGGCCTTTCTGGAGTTAGCTGTTCACTTTAAAAAAAAAAAAATTTTTTTTTGTAATAAGAAATACCCAATCCAGGTTATAAAAAGTATTATATGTTTATATTAAACAAATTAATGCTTGCAACACAGACATGTGTCCCCTCTGACAAACCAAGGTGGTAATTTGTTTTTGTACACAGGAAAAAACTAGAAGGATTGATTTATTTTCAGTAAAGCCTTACACAATACTAGTTACTCTGAGTGTTAGCTACGTGTCACTTGTACTATGATAGACTTAATTCTGTGTCGGTTTTGTTTATTTTTCTAACCAGGGTCTTACATGGCTGTGGTATAAAATTTAAAGGGTGCTTAGGGAAAAGGCAGTTTCTCTCTCATCCTACTCTGCTTCTCAGAGGCACCTTCCAGAGATTAAATTGTAAATGTCCTACTTTGGTCACATGGGAGCGTGCCTCTGTGCCCCTGTCTGATGACAGGGCATGGCTGGGAAGCCTGTGGGCTGTGGGTCAGTGTCAGTCTTTGAATCCCAGCTCCTCCACTTATCAGCAATGTGGTTTCCAGCCAGTGATTTAACTCCTTAGTGCCTCAGTTTCCCTCCCCCTGAAAAGGGGGCAGTAAATCTTGTGGTGGTGCTCAGTGAGTTAATAATGTACATAACAGATTTGGAACAGCCCTGGCTCATTGTAAGGCTGATGTGTTTGTCCTTAATGTTACATGGAGAGATCAAAGAAATACTAAATTCAAGGCCATGTCCGTGGTAGACCCCACCAGTCTGAGATGGGGGCCCTTCTGCCTGGTCTCTGGGGACTTCTCTTCTGAGGATATAAAGAGCAAAACACCAAGAGACCCAGGATCTGGGTGGCAGTTTCTCTCTGGGGATCTAAGGGTGGTCCCTCTGGGGACCTTCTCTGTCACTCCCGGAAGTCAAACTGCTCCTGACCTAGGGCTCAGCATTCTCATTCCCGCCCAGTATGGCAGATAATGATTAGTCCTTCTCCTCCAGCCCTGTGAGGAGCCTCCCTGGGGAAGGGGTGTCCATAAGGAGGCTGCTGGTGACTGTGGCACCGCAGCTGTGGCGGACTGTAGGGGTAAGAGAGAGGCGTTGAAGTGCCACAACCAGAGTTCAAATCTGAGCCTCGCTGTCTTATGACTGTGTGAGTTTCAGCAGATCATTCCCCTCTCTGAGCTGTAGCTTTCTCCTCTGTGAAATGGAAATAATAATAGTCTCATCCCACGAAGTGGTCATGTGGACTAAAATGAATTATTGTGAGTAACATGTAGTGGGTGCTCAGTAAATCTCCGCTGAACCCTTGTGAGCAGTCTGTGGTCTCAACGCTGCAGTCAGGCTCTGGATGGGGGCGTTAGGAGACCTGCTCCGACCATGGCAGGCAGACCCAGAACTCATAAAGGAACAGGTCACATCAGAGATACTTGGAGACCCACACAGAGAATAAACCAGTGATGGTGAGAGGACGTGGCTGGAGCTGCAGCAGTGGGGCAGCTCTTGATTTATTATAGAATAAGAAACACAGGCCTGGCTGGGCGTGGTGGCTTAGGCCTGTAATCCTAGCACTCTGGGAGGCCAAGGCAAATGGATCGCCTGAGTTTAGGAGCTTGAGACCAGCCTGAGTATGATGAGAGCCCATCTCTACTAAAAATAGAAAAGCTAGGGCAGCACCTGTGGCTCAAAGGAGTAGGGTACCCACTCCATCTGCCAGAGGTGGCGGGTTCAAACCCAGCCCCGGCCAAAAACTGCAAAAAATTAGAAAAACTAGCAGGACATTGTGGTGAGCACCTATAGTCTCAGCTACTTGGGAGGCTGAGGCAAGAGGATTTCTTGGCTCGGCGCACGTAGCACAGTGGTTATGGTGCCAGCCACGTACACTGAGGGTGGTGGGTTCAAACCCGGCTCGGTGCCTGTAGCTCAGAGCCTAGGGCGCCAACTGCATACACTGGAGCTGGCGGGTTCAAATCCAGCCTGGGTCTGCCAAACAACAATGACAATTGCAGCGAAAAATAGCCGGGTGTTGTGGTGGGTGCCTGTAGTCCCAGCTACGTGGGAGGCTGAGGCAAGAGAATCACTTAAGCTCAAGAGCTGGAGGTTGCTGTGAGCTGGGACACCACAGTACTCTACTGTGACACAGTGACATAATGAGACTCTGTCTCAAAAAAAAAAAAAAAAAAAAAAAAAGAGGATTTCTTGAGCCCAGGAGTTTGAGGTTGTTGTGAGCTATGTCAGGGCAATAGAGTGAGACTCTGTATCAGAAAAATAAAAAGAAAGGAAGAAACACAGGCCTAAGACATCCCTTTTCAACTATAAAAAAGGGATATAGGGAGTAATGAATCTCCTGTGAAATTCTCCATGAGGAAAACATGAGGGATGGGGAGGGAAATCAGAATAACTTGAAAACAGGGTAAGGGACGTTTCTGGGGTAATGGAAACCTTCTCTATCTTGTTTTGGGTGGTGGTTGCTCAAGTGTATACATTTGCCAAAACTGTTTAGATGATATGCTTTATTTATTTTAAACTATACACTTTAAATCTGTATATTTTATTGGTCCATAAATTATACCTGAATATTGGAGTAAACAGTTAAAAAACAAAAAATAAGTCTCTAGCTATCCACCGCCTGATCTCCAGCTCCCTTCCCAGGAAGCAATTCTACTAATCAGTTTCTTTTGTATCCTGATCTGAGCCTCTCGAAGGCATTTTTTAAAGTAGAAATCCAAGAATATTACACATGCTATTTTACAGTTTTCTTTTTGAACCTAGAAATATATTTACCACTTACATAAAGCCCCCAGCTTTTTAACAGCTGCATAATATTTCACTGGGTGGATGGATTAATTAACTGATCTTTTATTGAGGGTCACTTAGGTTGTTCCCAGCCTTTTCATATTACAAATGATGAAGGCAATGAATGTTCTTAAATACACATTCATGTCATTTTGCACACCTGGGTGTATATCTATAGAATAAGTTCCCAAGAGTGGAATTGCTTAGTTAAAGGATAGGGACGTTTATATTTTGATACATTTTGTTTCCAAATTGCTCTTTACCCAGCCACCAGCAGCAGTGTGTGGGACTGTCAGTTTGTGGAAGGCTGGAAGAGTTGATGCTGAAACCTGAATTAGGAACTGGGAACAAATCTGGGGGAAGGGCGTCCCAGGCAGAGGGAACAGCAGCACAAAGTTCCTGGGGAAGGGTATGAGAAGTGAGGCTAGGAGAAACAGGGGCTGGTCATTTAGGGCCTAGTGGCTGTCAGGAGGGAGCAAGAATTTTTTCTAAGAGTGCCAAGAAGCCCCCACTCAAGATGGGGTATAACAAATCCAATGGCGGTTTTTAAAAAGATGACTGTGGTTTCAGGTGGGGAAGAGGGTGTGGCAGAGGCAGAAATTGATCCTGAGGAGTGGGGTTGGAGGGGGAAAGGAGTACACAGATCAGGGTACTTCTGGGAAGCAGAGTGGCCAGTGAAATCTCTTGACCAAGGCCTCTCTCTGCAGGGGAGAGATGGAGAGAGCCCTGGTGACATTAGCAGCCTGGCTGGGAAGACAGCCTTCTGCCGCAGGGAATGAGACCTCAGTGGTCAACAGTTAGTGCTTAATCTGCTAGAGAAAAACAGGTTCAGGCCAGCCACAGCAGCTCACGCCTATAAGCCTAGCACTCTGGAAGGCCGAGACCAGTGGATTGAGCTCAGGAGTTCGAGACCAGCCTGAGTAAGAGCCAGACCCCATTTCTAAAAAAATAGCCCAGCATTGCAGGGGAAACCTGTAGTCCCAGCTACTCAGGAGGCTGAGGCAAGAGAATCATTTGAGCTCAAGAGTTTGAGGTTGTTGTGAGCTATGACACTACCGCACTTTATTGAGGGTGACAAAGTGTAACTCTACCTCAAGAAAAAAAAAAGGGAGAGAGAGAGAGAAAATCAGGTTCCAAATTTTAAAACACAGAAAGGAAATCCTGACAGATTGGGCCACCTACGTATCGAAGCTTCCATCACATACACATATATATGCACACACCCCATTAAAAAGTAAGTGTGGTTAATCTGGTTAAATAAATTAAAAAAGAAAAACCCCCAGTAAATTTAGAGCTGGGAGAAAACCAAGAAGGGGTCTGCACACAGGACTTAGCTGGGAGCAGGAGGAGCCTCTTCCTCGGAAGAGCTGGTTGGGGTTCTAGGGATGGAGGGTGGCACTTGGGCTGGGCTCTGACTCTGGCTGGCAGGGTCTGAGGTTGGGCAGAGATGAGGCCGGGGGAGCCCACGAGTGTGAACTGGATAGACTCAGCAGCATGGGTGAAGAGCCTTGGGGGCTGGGCCGTGGGGGCAGGGGGTTTAGAGGGCTGAAGATGCCAGAATAGTTGGGGTGGTGGGGAATTCACTATTGGGATGGTTCAAACACACATCCAGGGGCTCTTGGCACCCCCAGCCCTGGTTAGAAGCACCTGAACAGATGCCACAGTGGCCACAGCTCTGCATTTCATGAAAGTTAAGTGACTATGAGGTCAAGTGTGAGTCTTGCTGGATGCTCCTAGCCCCTCCATCTTTGGCCAGGCCAGTGGCCAGGCAATTGGAACTGGGACCAGGGAGAGGTGGAGGGGAAGAAAGGTGGAGCGTGCCAAACCCATCTGCTCAGCTGGGAAGAGATGGGGAGGGAGCCTGAAGGCTGAAGTGGGTGGATAGAGACAGGTCCAGGGTGGGCTTGAAGGGACCAGGCGCAGGGCACTGCAGTGACTTCCCTGGGTGCTAAGCACCTCGGCATTCCTGGGACCCTGGTGCCACAAAAAAATATGAAATAGTGACTATTACGATGATGTGGGAATAAAGATGGATGTATTATTATTATATACTAAAACTTTTTTTTACTTAAAAGTTCATTGTCTTCTGATTTTAAAAGTAATTCAAACATTTTTGGAGGGCCCCATGTGCTAGGCCCTTTGTGTCTAATACAGAAGTAGCCCCAGGAAGGAGACTGAATGCTCTTCCCGAGACAGCAGCGGGAGGGGAATTCCGCCATTGTCCTTTTGGCTGTTTTGCAGGGGAAGCTGCTCTGGTGCCCAGTCCTGTGAAGTGGGGGTGATGGTCAGGGGTTCTGTGTCCCTGAAATGATGGAGGATTGGGGCCAGGTCACTCCTGTGAATAGTGGGTGGCCAAGATGGCCTGGGAAGTTCTGCTGCCTGGGCTTGAAGCCAAATCCTGCCATATGGAAGTGACTCAGACTGGTGTCAGGTTATTTTGGATAGGAAGGAGAGGTAGCCTTGACCTGGTCACTCCTTACCTGCAGCCTCACTACCACGCAGGTCTCACACAGAACTATTCCACGGTTACGGCTGGAAGAATCCAACCTGCCCAAGGCCTCGCTCTCCAGCCTACAGGCTCTGGTCCACATCCTAGGCAGGTGACAGAATGTGTGTGCGTGTGTACGTGTGTGTCAGGGCTGGGGGTGGTGGAAGTCCAGTGGAGCTGTACACCCAGGGCTCTGGCCCTCCGGGTCCCCACACCCTGTTTAGGTAAACAGAAAGATGTTTGAACAATATTGTCGCCAACCAAACACCACAGTGTCTTCAATACTACATTCACTCACAAAAAATTATTCCTAAGCCACCATATAAATGAATGAGTCCTCCGGCCCAGGTCTGTAGAGTTGCTTGTAACGCAGGGGTTCCCATCCTGTGAGCATGACCACAAGGGACACGTGATGGTGCCTGGTGACATCTTCAGTTGTCCCAACAGGGAATAATCCACCCAAAATGTCATCAGTGCTGAGGTTGAGAGCTCCTCCCATGGGCTCCTGGGCAAGGGCTCCTGATTAGGAGGCACACCCCATGTGTCACGGCAGCACCCCAGGATGCAGGCGGGGGCACACACAGTGGCACCATACCACCTCCCTGCCAGTGTCTAAGGTATCTAACCCTGGAGATAAAGCACTGCCACTTGCCAGTTTGGTGCCCCTATCTCTGTGAGCCTCAGTTTCCTGGTCTATAAAATGGGGTGCCAGCAGTGCCCTCCTCAGGGGGTTTGTCCAGTGCTTACTCAACATCTGGGATCCCAAAGAGGTGCAGGGTGCATCTCAAGGCCAGACCTCCTGGTTACAGGGAATCTGGTCAGTCAATTCTCAGAACAATGCTGGGTGCAGGGAAGTGCTGGTGATCTGAGCGTCATCCCTGTTTGCAGACTTGGACAATCGAACAGAAGCACTTGGCCTGGAGACTTGACTGTCAGGTCCGTCACTCCCTCGGTGCCAGGAGGGTCTCTCTGCACCCTGATTGCTTACTTCATTTCACTTCCCCACCCACCTCCAGTGCTGTCCTACAGCCAGAGATCAGGGTGGGGGCTTTGAGACAAGATCGAAGCTGTCCCTGTGCATCCTGAGACTCAACTGTCACCCTCACACCCATCTTTGTCATCTTCTCCCAGGCTCTCTCTGATACCTGCCACTCAGCCCCAGTGCTGCTGTGGCCTCAAGAGGCCGCTACCCCAAAGAGGTACTTGTCTTCCAGGTAACCCCTGACTGACCCTGCAAGGCTGGTGGGAGAGGGTGACCCAGGCAGTGAGGGGGCCACTTAAATTAAAACTCCCTCTGGAGAATTCACAGAAATTCATGAGTCATCCATACCTCAGAAAACTCCAGCAGAGTGAGCACAGGGCTGCAGAAGGTGATAAGCAGAGGTGACGGCCTCCTGCACCCGGTCCCTCCCCCTATGCCTGGTGTTGAGCCATGTGGCTGTCAGGGAGTGTCCCTTTGCCTGCAGTCCCAGGAAGGTGGGCTCCGGGGCACAGTTGGGACTCCCCAAGGAGCTGATTGTTCTTTTCTTGGGCCAGAAGTCAGATTTAAGAGAAGCCTGCTCAGGGCTGTCAGGCCATTGGCCTCTGCAGGGACACATCTGGGGTGTCCCCTCCTGGCTCCAGGTGGCTTTGGACTCATAGTGGCAGAGGTGGACGGCAGGACTCAGGAGTGTAGCTACCCTGAGGATGTTCTTACTTGCTCTGCTCAAACCAAGGCTCACTCTCTTCACATAGATTTGCTGTTTACAAACATTTTACACCATACAGAAGACAGTTTGCTCTAAGTGGAGGTTACCTTAAAAGAAATTCAACCCCCAAAAAGGGACCTTCTGCACTGGGCCAGCAGAGAGAGTGACAGGTGTTTGTGCCCACGTGGAGAGGGACTGAAGCAAGAATACCGTATATACTCGAGTATAAGCCGAGTTTTTTCCGGCACAAAATTTGTGCCGAGTTCGGGTTTTTCTGCACAAATTTTGTGCCGGAAAAAAACTCGGCTTATACTCGAGTATATACGGTAACTTGTCCCAGAGTATGTTGGGTAACCTGGGGTGTGTTCCTTACTTGGCCCACAGTGTCCTGCATGCTTGGGGGAACCCGGAGTGCTAGTCCAATCCTCCCATTTTACAGACAGGGAAACAGAGGCTCCCAGGGTAGGGAACTTGTCCCAGATCACGTGTGGCAGGCGCCTAAATTTCTTCATTTCCTGGGCACGCTTATCCAGGCCGGGATAAAACTTGGCTCTGGAGGAGCTGAGCAGATTCTTTGCCTGCAGCAGGGATGCAGCCTCAGCTGCTCCCTGAGGATGGGGGCCCTGACCAGGGCCCAAGGGGCTCAAAAGATCATGGCTGTGGCCTCAGCAAGTTTTCTGTGGGATTCGCCCTCTCTAGGTCCTGCTGAAGGGTACGGGTTCCAGTGCCTCAGCCTTGCCAGCAGGGAGCAAAGGGTACATCAGCCAGGGATGGGATCCAGGGGGCAAAAACCCAATTTGAGGTGGCAAAGGCCCAGGGGTTCAAGCTTCTTGTAAACAATCTGATCTGTGTTGGCCCAGGAGACATTGACCTTGGTCCAAAGAGGCCAAGCCCCCCCCACCCTGCCCTGGGCAACTGCTCCTAGTCCCCATAGAGACCCATGTGTTCAAGGCCCTGTGTACAGCAGGCATTCACTTCTTGTTTACTGAGACACAGTGTTTGTCAGGCCAGGTGGCTTATTCAAGGGGTGAATGAACTCAAAGGGCTGTCACTGCAAAAATCCAGAGGCCACAGGAGTCCTTCCTTGCCCTGCCTTTTTCCTCGGTGCACCTGAAACTTACCACAAATGATGGTCTTTTCTCTGCCTCACCGCTCAGGGCTCCCCTCTGCAAGTACCTGGTGCTCCACCGAACTGTCCACATTTCCTCCGACTGGTCCTAACTCTCTTGCCTCTGAGCTTTTGCATATGCTGTTCCCAATGCCCAGCACACTCTTCCATCCTATCCTCCCCCTCTGCTAAGCCAATTCCTTCTCCAGATTTAGGTTTTGACTTCAGATGTCACTCTCCCTAGGGGTTCTCTGTGGTTACTCTCTCCCTTGGGGCAGAGTTAGGGGTCCTTGCTTGGCTCCCACAGGGAGGTCACATCACCTTGTGCTTTGGTTGCCTGTCTCCCAGTGCCTTCTACTGGACATGTCACAGCTGTGTGCCCAGCACCTGCATCTAGTAGGTGCTCAGTACTTGCACGCTGGTGAACAAATTGAATGAAGGGACCCTCGACACACTTCTGAAGAGACATCCTTCAACCATTCATTTATTCAACAATCACTCATTCAACCACCACACACAGATGTGAACATGACAGAAAAGCTCCCTTCCCCTGGAGCTGAGATTGTTGTGATGGTTACACAATGAACCTGAGAACTGCTAAGACAAAAGGGAAAGGTGGCAAGTTCTCTAAAGGCTATGAAATCGGTGGAGGGAGGAGGCAGTTGTAGCCAGGGCGGGCAGAAAAGGCCTCTCAGAGGAGGTGGGCTTGGGGATAGGGTCTGCAGCTGGGAAGCCCTGGGCCAGGGGTGCCCTGGCAGCAGAGGACACAGCCCATGCAGAGGCCTAGAGGGGCGTCTCTGGCTTTGGCAAGAAGAAGGAGTTTGGGTTCTTCTGGCTCTTCGGGTCACCTTTGGGGATCAAGGCCAGTCACGTGACCATTCTGGGCTTGGTTGTACCCTCCATAAAATGGGGGGACTGGTCCCTGCTCTCTCAGGGTCCCTCTGCTCCAGACATCTGACTCCCATAGCAGCTTCCTCGGGACACCCATCCCTCTTCTGCATAAACTCACATCCCCATCCGGGGCTATTTGCTGTTTCCTTTCATGCTAAACCAAAGAAGCTATTTTGGAAACTCCTGTAAGCAAACTAAGCCCTGGCTGGCATTTGAGTGTATAAAAAAGAGCCCTAAGTGAGGGACTTGGGCATAAAAGCCACCCAGCCCCAGGAGCCCGAGACGTTAAATTTAGCTGCTTTACCTCTAAATGAGGTGAAATTGCAGGTTTCTTCTGGCTGGTGGAGGAGACGCGGGCCAGCTCTGGCCAGCAGTGAGCAGGACAGATTTAGCGAGAGTGGGTTCTGCTCTTCCAGCTGCACCTTGGGATCAGAGGCCCAGGACAGTGCCCAGTGTCTGGGAGCTGCTTTCTGTCCCCTTTGCACACACCAGCTGGTCCTGGCGTTGGTCTAAGCGGGTGCTACCTCGGGGCTGGAGAGAGGCATCGAGAGACCTGGGAGTGGAAGAGGCCATCCTGTCTGCCACTGAAGGTTTGAAAACTGCCTGACCTTTGTACCTCCCTCCTCTGCTCAGGGGTCCAGTGGGGTCTCTGGCCCATCTCTTATGCCCTGCAGAGCACTGGCCACACAGGCTGCTCACAGCTGAGCCATCAGTGTCCCTGTGCCTTAGATGGTGTCTCCCCAGGGACTTCCTAGATATGCTGGCAATTCAGCAGCTGCAGGGTCAACTCCAGACACCGCCGGAGGGGTGGGGTCTTCAAGACCTTGCTCCAGCACCCTGCCTAGGTTCCCTGCCGGGCCAGTGCTTAAACATTAGGGATGCTAATCTTGGTTGGGCAGGTGGCAGATGTTCACTGGGACTTGTCAGGAGCTTGCTGTGGGAGGCTCATGAGATTTTGGGGTCCCATCCCCAGTCTTCCAGTGGGAAGACTGTTTCTTCCCACACAGAACCTGGCTGGATGAGGCTGCAGCACCTAGACCCAGCCAGGAGGGGGAGTAGCTGAGCTGTCAGGGAGCAGTTGCCAGCTGCTGGCCCACAGGTGCCCACAGCAGTGGAGGCTCCCACACCCTGAATTCTACAGGGCTTGATTTTTCTAGGCCACTCCTCAGTGGCAGTTCCCCTTCACAATGCTGATTCCATTGTGGGGACCCTTCTCTGCCCCCAGGCCAGGTCTGACTCCTGGTGTGGGGTGTGTGTGTGTGTGTGTGTGTGTGTGTGTGTTTGTGTGTGTGCACTTACTCAGCACAGCTGGGTGAGCCAGCGCAGCCTCCTTGCATTAGGAGAACAGGCTTTGGAGTCCAGCATGCCCAGGATAAATCCCAGCTCTGGCTTTTCCTACCTGTGTGACATTAGAGGAATCATTTCACCCCTCTCTGAGTCTCATTTTCTTTATCTGCAAAATGGAAATAATAGTACTATTAATATTTGCCTCATATGGTGTGGGGAGAATTAAATGAGATTTCTAAACCCTTAGACCAGGTAGCAGACAATAGTGGCTACCCAAGGGCTGGAGACAGGGGTACCCATCCTTGTTCATAGCTACTATTTTATGGATAAAGTTTTATTGGAACACAGCCATGATCATTCATTTTCACAATGTCCATGACTGCTTTTACTCCAAAATGGTAGAGTTGAGTAGTTGCAACAAAAACATGGCCTGCAAAGCCAAAAATATTTACCATCTGGCTCTTTACAGAAAATGCTTGTCCACCTCTGCCTTTTTAGGCACACAGTGGTAATTCTTATTATCACCATTCCACTTCCTGCCCTTTGGGTGGCATAGCCTGGTAACACAGGGAAGCAGCCTGTCTGGGCTGGAAGATAGCAGGGTTAGCCAGGAAGCCAATCTTTTGGCAGATGGTGTGCAGGGAACAGCCAGACCCCAGCTTGAAAAGTGAGAGTCCCTGGGCCCCCTCACACCCCACAGAGCCTCTCTTTCCTCAGGTGAAAATGGGGTTGCTGAACCTCCTAGTGTGTAATGAGAGCATAGTCTGGCCGTAGCCCATCGTGTGGGTTTGCATCGAGCCTTACTTCTCCTCTGTTCTCCTTTTTCCCGCACTGACCAGGAAGCCATGTGTTTGTGTTTAGTGCACTGCATTGAAAGGAAATGTTAGCAAGTGTCCTTCCTTCTGACCCTGAAGTGGAGTGACCTGGGTGAAATGGGAGGAATGCCCCAGAAGGCTGCGGAGAGGACAGGGGTGGGGAGACCCAGGCTGGCTCCAGAGTACCTACCCCAAACACTGACCTTGGAGATCCAAGTGAGGCTCCTGTCCCCTCCCTGCTCCCACCACATTCCTTTGTCCAGCTTGGCTGGGGACATCAGGTGGTTTGAGAAGGTTCCCTAAGCCCACCCTGGGTATGTGCTGGCTAGGGGCAGTGATGAGCTGGTAAAAATGTTTTAACAAGCAGCAGGAAAAAAAAAAAAAAAAAAAAAAAAGCTATGACTTTTGGCGTTTGGTGCTTGTTGTGGTGTAAATACTCCTATCATGGCTGATTTCAAATACCACCATGATGTCAGCCGGCTCACAACAGCTCCTGAAAATTTAACAGTTGTCTCTTCAGAGCTGGTCCAGCTGGGAGCAGCGTAGCATAGGTGCAGGCCTTGGGACTAGGTGAGGCCAGGTGTGATGACAAGGGCTAACTCTGGCATGAGATACTCTCAACCCAGCTCTGACGCTTCCTAACTGGAGTCCTTGGGCTAGTCTTGTCACCAATGTGAGCCTCAGTTTCCTCATCTATGAAATTAGGTCATCAATACAGCCTGCTCCTGTGGGGCTTGTATGGATTTAATAAGACAATTTACGTAAAGCATTTGGTACAGGGCTGGCTTAATAATGAGCACTGGATGAACAATGTCTCCTTACCAGATTGCCTCAACTTCCCCATCTGCACGTGACACTGCTGTTTATGGATTTTTTTCTTGTTTGAGACAGAGTCTCACTCTGTCACTCGGTGTAGAGTGCCATGACTTCAGAGCTCATATCAGCCTCCCACTCTTGGGTTCAAGCAGTCCTCTTGCCTCAGCCTCCTGAGTAGCTGCGACTATAGATGCCCCACAATGCCTGGTTAGTTTTTCTATTTTTAGAGGAGATAGAGTCTTGCTCTTGCTCAGGCTGGCCTTGAACTCTTGAGCTCAAGGAATCCTCCTGCCTCAGCCTCCCAAAGTGCTATGATTACAGATGTGAGCCACCAAACCCAGCCTGTTTTTGGATTTAATAGCATTTGGCAGCTCCTGGCACTGGGCTTGCTGCCCTTCCCATCAGGGCTAGAAGTTGCTCACCTCCAGAGCTCGGTTTGCCAAGTACAGAGACAGCTGCTCTTTGGGAGGGTCTCCTGAGCACCATGAGCTCTCGGTACAGTGTCTCCCCGATCCTCTGACAGCCTCTGAGGGAGGTCCTTTCCTGAATCCCGTTTTACCATTTTGATCACTGAGGCCCAGAGCCAGCGAGTGGCACTGCTCAGATCTGAGCCCAGGCCTGGCTTGTTTCCAAGGTGTCCCTATTTATACCTCTGGCAGGGGTGGGGGGTCACATAGATTTGCCAGGTGGTGCACAGCAAGGGCTCTGGGGCTCCAGGAGGAGCTGACCGAAAACCAAAGGCAAGACTGGACACTGGGCAGATGCAGTCTAATAGAGGAAGTCACTGTAGGCAGATATGGCCCCCACCAGATCAAAGGGGCAGAGGCTGGACTTGGCTGTTGGAAAGAAGGATGTTGGAATGCAGGGGTCTCCCCAAGCAAGAATTCAAGGGCCCGGGTGGACTGGAACCGTTCTGTAGCTTTGTAATGGGCATCAGGGTCCCTGGAATCTCTGGATTAATACTACCCTGGCTGAGGAGCAAGGAAGGAAACTGTAGCAGCAGATATTTAGGTTAGATATGAAGCAGAACTTTCCAATAGCCTGTGCTGGAAGATGCTGGGCTCTATTCCCAAGGGATGTGGTGGCATTTTTCCAATCTAGAGATGGTTTAGGAGAAAGAGAAGACAGCCAGGGTTCTGGGCTGACCCCCTTACAGGCTGGGTCAGAGATGAGGCAAGGGAGCCAGGGCAATGGCAGACCTCGATGCCAGCAGTCTGCCCTCATGTGAATCGGGCTTTCTCAGCCCCTGCTGGAAACCTTCCCATGGCTCCCGTTTATTTGCCCAGTTGCAAGGTCAAACCCCTCCCTGTGGCTGCCAAGGCCCCTCCAGACCTGAGCTGGGCAAACCTCTCTGACCTCCTCTAGAGCTGCAGCCCAGCCCATGAACTTCCTTCTGTTTCCAGATCACATCCTTTCACGCCTCTGGGCCTTTGCCTCTGCTGTTCCCTCTGCCTCAGATACCCTTCCCCTTCAGCCTGTCCTTCTCAGCTCTTGGGTGCCTCCTCCATAGCTAGGTCAGCTACCTCTGGGCCTCCTCACGCCTCCCCCACAGACTCTTTACTGCAGTTGTGGATGGTTGGGGGGCCTTCCTGCTGGGCCGGGAGCCTTGAGGACAGGGGCTTTGCCTGGCTTGCTCAGTGCACATCTCTAGCACAGGGCTTGGTGCAGTAGGTGCTCGACCAAGGCTGGAGGGGTGAGAAACACTGGTTTCTGGAGGTGCTGTCACCCCACTTGCAGAAGCAGCCATGCTGCAGAGTATAGAGGCCTGGATTCAAATTCTGCTCCCGCCACTTAGTGCTCCCAGTAAGTCCCTAACCTCACAGAGCCTGTTTGCCCATTTGTGACGGGGGGTCAATAGCAGCTGCCCCCACTGTCTAGGGCTGTCGAGAGGCCCACAGGTGGTGGCAGAAGGTTGCTAGCCACAGTAGACACTCACTAGATTTTGGAGCCAGGCTCACTCTCCGGTCCTCTTCTTGCAGGTGACAGCCATGTCGGTGAGGGTGCGGTTCCTGTCTCCTGGGGACACAGGGGCCGTGGGGGTCGTGGGCCGCAGTGCCTCCTTCGCAGGCTTCAGCAGTGCACAGAGCCGGAGGATTGCGTAAGTTCCTCCCTGGTCATGGGTGTGGGGCTTGTTCAAGGGCTGGGGAAGGGCAGAGACATCCTCTTACTGCCAGTGACCCTGAGGCTCATGCCCAGCTTAGAGCCAAGCACGGTATGTGCACGTGCACGCGTGATTCCTGGTGTTGGGAGAAACCTATCATTTCTTTGAGACCTGAACAGTTATGGTTTCAAGTTCTCAGGAGGTGGATGTGCCTGAGCTTACCAGGCCCACTTGGCAGATGAGGATCAGGGAAATGGAGCTGCTTGTCCAAAGTCACACAGTAAAACTGGTCCTGAGTTGGGGTGGGGCTAGGAGGGAATGCTCTTCCTGTTTGAAAGATTAGGCAAGGGTGCCACCTATCCTGGCTCCATAGCCTGGGGCAAGTGACTTCACCTCTCTAAGTTTTGTTTTCCTCATCTGAAAAATCGAGCTCACGAGTGTCCCTCCCTCACAGGACTGTCATGAGGTATTGTGAGGTGAGGCATGGTGAGCAGCCGGCACACAGTAGGAGCTCATAGCAGGCACACAGTAGGGGCTCACAGTAGGTGCACAGTAGGAGCTCATAGTAAGCACACAGTAGGAGCTCATGGGAAGTTGTCAAGTGAGGAACAGCCTCTACAGGGACAGGCCTGGGGTTAGCATGGAGCCTCTGGCTGTAAGTCCCTGGGAGGCTCTGACTGGTCTGTGTCTCCTTTAGCGTTAGGTACTAAGTCTCTGGACAGTGGCGTTTCTGCTCCTGGGGCCACAGCCAGATGAGCACAGGTCTGCTGCCCCTGGCTTCAGGGCCTCATGTTGGGCTCTTTGCAACCCCAAGAAATGCCAGCCAGCTGGCAGGTCCAGGGGTGGGGCAGTTTTGAGACATCCAGAGAGGGTCCAAACCTCTACCTGTCAGAGTAGATGGGGACATAAGGTGGAGTCCCCAGCCAGAGCAGGGTGCAGAACTCAATCAGTCAGTCAGTCAAAAACCAAATCCCATCAAACCATTCCCCTGCTGGAGACCTTGCAAAGGCTCCTGTCCCCACCTTTGCCAGCCTCATCCCCACGCTCCAGGCCCATGGCCTTTCTCCTGCCAGGCCTCAGTACATGCTGTGCCCTCCTCCCTCAGCCCCTTCCCACGCCTTTTCCTGCCAGCTCCTGCTCGATCGTCTTCAGGTCTCAGTTTTGGGCCACGTCCCGGGCAGGACCTCTGAGCCCCAGGCCAGGTCCCTCCTGTACATGCTCCCTGAGCTCCTTCCCGAGAGTTCAACTGATGCGTGCCAAGCCCCCCCTAACTCCAGCGGTGCTGCCCCTGAGGTTGAGCCCTCCCTCCCAGTGCACTCTCCTTGTCTCTGGGCTGCCCGGTTCTGGGTGCTAGGGAAGAACTGGCATCTCAGAGTCAGAATCCTGGAGTGTCATGACTGAAAGCATCCTTAGGAATTGCTCATTTACCCAATAAACACGGATGGAGCATCTATTCTGGCCAGTCCCTGTCCCAAGCTCTGGGGACAGGCCCAGGCTCCATCCTCTTGGGCTCCAGTCCTGGGGTAGGGGCCAACAAACAATAATCAATAATAATCCAGACAGATTCAACTGGTGGCCAGTGCTGTGTAGGAACTAAAATGGGATGAGAGGGGCAGCTAGGGGCTCCGAGTTGGCCTCAGTGAGCCCAGGCACATTAGGCAAAGCCCTAAGAGCACAGAAGGAGCAGCTCTAATCATACACGGGTGGGTGTGGGCTGAGGACGCCACCCAGGTGGCGGGGACAGCACATGCAAAGGTCCTGAGGTGGGAACGAGCTCTAAGGGATGAAAGTAGTTATGTGGTCAGCATGTGGAGTAGACAGGGAAGGAGGGAACCCTGCAGGGCCTCTTGGGCTACCCTGAGGAGCTAAGACAGACTCAGTGTTGGGGAGCCACCAGAAGCAGGACCCCCAAGATGGGAAGAAGTTTGACCAAAGCCCCAGACTGGTTAGTGCCCAGTGCCCCTGATTCCAAGCCCATGAGAGAGGAAAATTCTGACCTGCCCTGAGAAAGGCACATAGCAGGTGCTCTGTAAGTGCTGCTGAGAAGTCTTTAGTATAAATAGATAGGAAATGAAGGTGTTTCTCGACTAAACCATTTCTGAGCTGCCTCTTTTTGGGCTTCTTTAGGGTCCCCCATGGGGTCTGTCATCAGGACTCAGAAGGTCACTCGTGCAGGTTGTCTGGCTATGGGGCGTCCAGCCTGCATAAACCTCTCCAAGCTGCTTGGGTGTGGAACTGGTCTACTGAGGCACTGTAGGGACCCCCCTGTGGTCTGGCGGGAAGGGAAGGGTCTGCAAACCCCGCAGCCCAGGCTAACCCCAGGAGCACACAGCCTGTGCACTGCTCTTACATTTAATGCCCTGCTGTTACCATCTAAAAACTCTTTAAAACTTTGACAAAAGGGCCTTACGTTTTCATTTTGCACTGAACCTCACAAGTTCTGTAACTGGCTCTCCCTGTTGCTCTCCTCCTGCCAAGTTTCTGGGGGCCTCTGAACTTTCGGTACCACGGGAAACCTGGATGCCCAGAGAGTGCCCCCAGGTTGACTCCTGCCTTTTGTTTACCCTCCTGGATTCCTGGGATCGGCATTCTGGGTGGAAGGAAAACAGACGCATTTGGCTCCGTGACACCATTGGCCATCAGCAAGGGGCCTGAGATGTCCAAGTCCTAGTCTAGGAGAGATGCCCCTGATGAATGCAGATATCCTGGTACCTTCTTGGGGTTGCCCCCTTGCAAAGGAGTCTAGGGGATGCTGGGCCTACGCTGGTTCTGAGCAGCCACCATCTGACCTCTGTCCCTGCAGTCCCCTGGTGTGAGGTGAGGGAGAAGCTGCCCACAGTGACAGGGAGCAGCACATCTATTTTTAACTTCCTCTCTTCAACTCCCTGGGGTCTGGACCCTTGGCTCCAGGGCTGGACACCCTGGGTTGGGTTTCAGGCCTCGTCTTCTGGCCTTATTTCCCAGGTAACCCAACCAGGCTGAAGCACAGCCGCACTGCCAGGCGCTCAGTGCTGGGTGAGTTGGGAAAAATAACCTCAGCTGGGAGAGCAGGGTTCCACTTGGGGTGGGGGACTGATGCCTGCTTTTTCCCCACCTCCCTGGCACCTTGAAATCCCTTTGACTCTAGACAAGATTGTTTATTCCACAGAGAACTCACTTGGAGAAGCAACCTGGTGGTGGGGGTGGATTTTACACTAAGGTGTGAATGATTGCTATAATGAGGCTGGGTAGGGAGATGGGAGGATGGACAGAGAGGATGAGAAGGGCCAGGCCCCACTCTGTCGCATTCTGCCCCAACTGACAGGCACAGATGCCTTCGCCCCTTCCCACCCCACCTCAGCCATGTCTCCCCCCAGAATGTCAGGTGGGGACCCACTAAGTGAGGAGGCCTGAGGACATGCTTACCACCTCAGAACTCTGTTGGGAAGGCTGGGCAGTGGGAGTGTGCAAACAAAACAGCAGCCCTGGATTTTCAAGGAGAGGAGGCTGGAGAAAGGGGGCCGCCCTGCGTGTGTGACACAGCAGTGGCACAGACTGCAGCAGAGGCCAGTGAAGTCAGCTCAGTGTCTTCAGCTGTACCCAGGGGGACAGGACTCATAGACTTGAGTCAGGACACACAAATCACTGAGAGTAGAGTTTGAAATTTGCAAGTATCATGTGTGCCTTTGTCAACATCACTGATTGGCCAGGGTCACCAGAGGCCAGTTAAATGGTTAGCTGTGTCTTCACTGCATAGAGTCCCTACCTGAAGCCCCTCCTATAATTGCCCTGCTGGAGGCCGGAGGCAGAGGCAGGGCTGAGCCCAGCCTGTCTGGCTCCTACACTTGCAAGCTGCCCCACACCGAGGCTTCCAGACACCACTCTGGGCAGCACTCTTGTGACCTCACACTAAGGCTGGAGCCAGCTGGATGCACGTGCCTGTCTGGATGCTCATCAGACATGCCTGAGGCTGTTTAATATTTACTGAGTCCTCCCTGAGTGGGCAAATCATCCGCCCCCAGAGGCTGCGCCCTACCTGGCTGGTGTGACACCCAGGGCAGACATGCAGCCTGATTTCACCATCAGGAGCCCGCCCGCACATCACCTTCCCCGGCAGGGCCAGCCTTCAGAGCAGCTGTCATGCCTGTCCGGTTGAACCTCAGACAAGGAGCGCTGGGCTCAGAGCTTCCTGGGAGTGGGCCCTTCCAGGCCTGGCCGCAACAGTGAGGGTGCTCAGGCTCAGGGCAGGTGAGTGGGCACCTGCTGCCCGCCTGCCAGGGACCCTGACCCGACCCAAACTGGCCTCTCCCTGAGGCTGCAGCCCTGCATGTCTCTGCCCTGAAGATGGCAACCTTGTGGAGGGCCTGGTCCAAGAGGTGGGTGAGATGGCCTCAGGGAGGGTGAGGGGAGGAGGGGGCACAATGCCCCACTGGCTTTGGGAAGTGTCACTTCACATATATACGAATAGCAGCAGAGTAGGTATGGGGGTTAAGCACTGCTGGTGCCTTAAGCTGTGTCCAGGGCTCTGTGCACACCACCTTTACAGTGGGCCCCGGAAGGGGCACCTGCAGCCTCACCTCAGAGCCACCTGACCAGCCTGCCTTATGCTGCCTGCTTAGAGAAGTCTCCCTGTCAGCCTATTTGAATCCATTACTCCTCCCTTCCACTTGATTTTTCTCCTTAGCACTTGGTACCATCTGATTTTCATTTTTCTTTTGCTTTTAGCTTTGACACATATATGGCACTTTTAAATTTAGCTTTGACACATATATGGCACTTACGCTTTCCTAGGTTCTGCTTGAAGTCTTATATCTGTTAATTCGTGTAACCCTTGCCCTGGATTCCATTTGACAGATGAGAAAGTTGAGGCACAGAGAGGTTCAGTAACCTATCCAAGGTCACCCAGCTTGTAAGTGGAGGAGTTAAACATAAACCCTGGCATCCAGCTCTACAATTGATACCACCTCTCACAGTCTCTGCCAGCTAGCCTGTCAGCTCACAAGGGCAGGGGGTTTGTCTATCTTGGTCACTGCTTTGTCCTTAGTCCCTAGAATGGGAGTGTACAGTAGACACTCCGTAAATGTTTGTGAAATGAATGGCTATCTCACGACAGCTCTGTGGGAGCAGGCACTCTTATTATCCCCCTTTTACAGATGAGGAAACTGAGGCTTAGTTAGGTTAAGTGCTGGGGCTGGAATTTGAACATGGGGGGCTGACCCAGAACTTGCTCCTAACCATAGGGTGGGCTTGCAGCTCAGCAAGGGATCTTGAGGGTCCAGCGCAGGGATCCAGATCCTCTAGCATGTTGGTATGTGACTTGGCGCAGGACCTCTATGGGGGCTTGGTTTCCCATCAGCAGGGGTGGCCTGGACAGCTCCCATGTTGAGTCAACAGTGTGTGTGTGTGGAATGTGCAGCATCCGGCCGAGCTGGAAAGGCAGCCTGGTTGCCTGTTGAACTTCTTGGGGGCTAGGGCAGGGTGGTGCCCAGTGGCCCTTTTCTCAGGGCTGGTGAAGGAGCTGGAGATTTTCCTGCTTGTCCCTTGCCTGGTTCTGCAGCCCGCACTCCTCTGCCTCCTCTCCCTGTGGACTGTGAGCCCTGGAAAATGGGCTCAGCCCCATCACAGCACCTGATTCAGGAGGAACCTACTCTGTGAGTGTGTGTGTGGTTGCATGAGTCCCTTGCCCTTGATTTTAGACCTCAAAAGTGCAGTCGACTCCCAAGGGCTCTGAGGAGTTCTCAAAGCTGGTCTTAGCAGGAGGACATCTCTCGAGTGACACAGAGTGGTGAATCCTCAAAGTGGGGTCTGTGCACCAGAGCCTTGACAGCACCTGGGAATGTACTAGAAATGCACATTCTCAGGCTCACTCCAGGTCTACCAAATCCAGCACTCTGGGTGGGGTGTGGCTGGCGATCTGAGTTGGCCAAGTCCTCCAGGTGTTTCTTAAGACCCTGAGAGATTCCTGCACCCGGCTTCCAGCTGGGTTCTTAGGATCCCCAGCTGAGGGTTTGTAGATGCTTAAGTTTGCACAGACAAGCTGCATGATCTTGGGCAAGTTGCTTATCTGAGCCTCAGTTTCCCTACTTTGCAATGGGTTGAAAAACAATACTTGCCTCATCAGGTGGTTGTGAAAGTTAAATGAGATATTTCTATAAAGTCTTTAGTGAGCCCCTGGCAATAGGTGGTGTTCAGGGTAGACCTACGATCGATGTGTCCTCACTAAGCTCCTAGGGCCCTTGAACTTACAGTGTTAGCTGTTCTAGTAGCCCAGTGGCCGTGGCCCGAGGTTAATTTCGCTACTCTGTAGAGACATTACTTCTTATTGTAAAGGTATTTGAAGGGGGTGGACTATCTCTGGGAGCTAACTCCTCCCCCCACCTATTCTGGGTCCCCAAATCTACAGAGGCTCCAGGTCCAGGCTTTTGGCCACCTCCCACCTCTGCTTGGTAAGCACTTGCTCTTTCTGTCCACTCACAGACTGTATGGCTGTCCCCTCTGCCCTTGTTCCCTCTGTCCCCTACCTGGCAGGGGATCCCCATGGTCCCGCTGCACCTGCCAGTTAAAGCTGAGAGCCACAAGGCTGGGGTTTGTTTTTTCCAATCCCTTTGGCACACCATATTCCCTCTACTCAGTTTAGCACTGAGCACCTACTATTTTCCAGGCTGGGAGCCAGATGACAGATACCGTTAGGATGTGATCATTATAACAACATAAAGCTGCCTTTGCACCAGATGTTTGTCTTGACATCTGATAGAATGCTTAGTCCCACCTTCTGATGCAGGTTTTATTGTTCCATTTTACAGATAAAAATACTGAGGTAGTGTATCAGTGCAGAGGTGAGGACATTTTGATAAAAGAACCCTCAAAATGCAGGAACTTAAGTAAGATGTTCTTCTCTCTCAGCAGTCTGGAGCCGATAGAAGGTCGAGGCAGAGTTCTAGGGGGCTTCTTCCACAAGGCTATTCCAGGGCCACCCCTTCTCTCCGCCTGCTCGGCCATGTCCAGGGGAGCCCCTTGAGCATGTGGTTAAAGTGGCTTCCACAGCATCCATGTCCCTGCCCCTGGGAAGAGGAGGAGTCGGAGAGAAGGGCTAGCAGCTCCCCTTTAAGAAATGAACTTCCTTCCTTCCATGTCTATTTTGTGAGACTGTAGTCATGAAGCCATATCTGGTGTCTCTAGAGGACCAAGTGGACATTAACAGCTCTAGTGAGCGAAGGCTGCACCAGCCAGCCTGGTCCTCAGCCCTGTCAGTAAGTTACAGGATCAGAGAGGGAGGCTTAGATACCACAGAAACCAGCTCTGTGCAGTGATAAGGGTGCTGGACTCCACACTACTGTAATCATTCCAAGATGCTGCCATATCTCTAAAGGTTTAGGGACCCACTGTCACTGCTGGAAGACAGTCCATATTCCCAATTCCAACTGGCTGCAGCAAAAAAGAGCCAGCTGGCTCATGTAACTACAAGTCCACCAGCAGGTTCAGCTTCAGGCATGGCTGGCTCTAGCAACTCACTGTAACATAGATTTGGTCTGCTTCCCTCTGCTTCTCTCTAGTTGGCTCCATTCTCCCTACGTGGTGTTAAAAAGAGGAGGCTAGAAGTTCCAGGAGTATAGTTCCAGGTTAGCAAGGCCAGTGGGGAAAAAACCTTATTCCCTCCTGTGAATTTCAAAGAAAACTGGCTGGTTACTGGCTAGATTTGTGCCTCATGCCTCCCCTTGGCCATAGGAGCAGAATATGTTCACTAACCCAGGCCTAGGATGTGGGTTTGCCTCAGATTGCCTGCATACGTGAGTGCATGTGCAAATGTGCATGCACATGTAGATTTCTCAGGCCACTTTCTCCTCCCACAACCACAAGTATCAAAAGCAGAGCTGGGGAAATGCCCCAGAGGGGGGGAGATGGATGCTGGGCAGGTAAATCCATCAGGGGCCCACCCCATAGGTAAACCACAAGACTACATTTTGGCTTCCCATGCGGCTTTGCCTGCCCAGGCACAGCACACTGAGCAGACAGCATCAGCATTTGGGCCTCACTGTAGGTTTATTACTGATATCGTGTTTTTATTATTATTCTTTTAATCTTTAAATCCAGACCTCTCAATTTACAGATGAGGAAACCGAGGTGCAGAAAGTCTCAACTTTCTCAAGACGACACCACGTGGTGGAGGTGGGGGTGCGACTCAGGCAGGTGTCTTGACTCCCTCTGGCTCTGGTGTCTATTCCCAAAGTGTCCTCCCTGGGGGAGGGTTTTGCCAGAACCCTGCTCTGACCTCTCCTTCCCTCCATCTCTCCTCACAGGAAGTCCATCAACAGGAACTCTGTGAGGTCACGAATGCCTGTAAAATCCTCCAAGATGTATGGCACCCTGAGGAAGGGGTCAGTCTGCTCGGACCCCAAGCCCCAGCAGGTGAAGAAGATTTTTGAAGCATTGAAGAGAGGCCTCAAGTAAGGAGGGCTGTGTGCTGCCTTTACTAAGTGCGTCTTCCGCCTTGCCTGCCTCTCCTCTCTGCCTCTCTCTGGGGATGTATGGGTGGGTCTGTCTGCACGCGGTGACAGAAGGCACTCCCGGTTGCTAGTTTAGTTAACAAGCACGTTGGGGTGCAGCCACACGCTCAGCCTGGTCCTTGGGTGCCAGGTTCGGGCAGTGAATAAGTCAGGAGGACTCTGGTCTCGTGGAGCTCCTGAAGCAGAGGAGCAGAAGGAAATGAAGGAGCAACTTGGTCAATAATTAATAAACAAAGCCCAGCAGTGCTGAGTGCAGCCAAGAGAGGTGACAGAGAGGTGTGCATGACGGCCTCGGCAGACAGGGTGGCCTCGGGACTCTCTAAGGAGGCTTCTGAGGCGTGAATGGGGGACACATGTCCCAGGCAGGGGAACAGCCAGGGCAAAGACCCCAGGGTAGGAGACATGAACTCCCACGACAGAGGTGGCCAGGGCGGCTGGATTCTGAGCGAAGGACAGACTTAACCAGAGTCTCTCTGATCTGCGGGGCAGAGGCCAGAACAGGAAGAATCAGTCAGTGTACAAATAATTATCAAGGGCTTATGAAGGTCCAGGAATGAACAAGACAGACAAAAATCCCTGCCTCGTGGAGCTGACTCCTAGTGGAGCTGACTGCTAGTGGGGAAGACAGTGACGGTAAACAATACAGAAAAGTGACCTAGAGGATGTCAGATGGTGGGTGCTGAGGAGGGAACCACCAGGTAAGAAGGCAGGAGACTAGGTTCATTTTAAAACAGGTGGTCAGAAGGAAGGTCTCACTAAGAAGGTGACATTTGAGCCAGGCACTGTGGTTCACACCTATAAATCCCAGCACTCCGGGAGGCCGAGGCGGGTGGATCGCCTGAGCTCAGGAATTGGAGACCAGCCTGAGCAAAATAGACCAGTCTATTCAAAATAGACAAACAACTCGGGTATTGTGGCAACGCCTATAGTCCTGGCTACTTGGGAGACTGAGGCAAGAGGATCTCTTGAGCCCACGAGTTGGAGGTTGCTGTGAGCTATGACACCACAGCACTCTACCCAGGGTGACAGAGTGAGACTTTTTCTCAAAAACAAAACAAAGGTGATTTGAGCACAAACTGAGAGGTAAGGGAATGAGCCATGCAGATAATGGGAGAACATTCTGGGCCAGAAGAGCCACATATGCAAAGGTCCTGGGGTGCAGTTAGGAGGCCAGTGAGATAGGAAAAGGGTGAGGACAGGGAGTGATGAGGGCCTATGAGGTGCCTTTCCAAGATGGTGGGACATAGACCCCAAGTTCTCCCCTCCCTCCATCCCTTATTCATAGACTGGGCAGCCCGAGGAAACAGGGTTGATTAAACGATCTTAGAATTCAATGATTTTCAAAATATATTACACATTCTTCCTTAACTTAAAGTTATAATATGCACTCAAACCAGGAAACTTAAGAGAGAAAAGGTGCTGTTTTGTAGTTTTGTAGTTTTGTCTTCATAGCCGACTGGAGTTATCCTCAGAAATTGCCAGATTTATCCTAAGTATTGGGGTTTGGAAGGTGAGCGGTAATCCTGCCCTTGAAGCCCCAGGGAAGGTTAAATCAGTGAAGGACGTCAGAAGGTCAGCCTCATAAGGGGAACAGAACTGGCTTCCCAATTCCTCATTGTCCCCAGGAAGACAATCTATGTCGTCCCCTGCCTGCCACTTCCCAGGGCTGGCCTGGAGCCTGTTATCCCTCTCATCTGAAAGGGAGAGCAGGGCGGTGCCTGTGGCTCAAAGCCCCATATGCTGGAGGTGGTGGGTTCAAACCCAGCCCTGGCCAAAAACGGCAATAAATAAATAAATAAATAAATAAATAAAATAAGTAAAGCTGCTAAGAACCTTAAAAAGAAAGAAAGAAAGAAAGAAAGAAAGAAAGAAAGAAAGAAAGAAAGAAAGAAAGAAAGAAAGAAAGAAAGAAAGAAAGAAAGAAAGAAAGAAAAGAAAGATGGGCTGATGCTGTGCTCATCAGTCTGATGGCTCCAGGGCGCCCCCTCACTGCGGATCCAGCGAGACTCCAGCCCCTGCTGAGGCGAGGGGACCTGTTTGCCCCTATACCACCGGTGGTCCCCCAGACTCTTTCTGTCTCTTTCTTGTCACTCTGTCAGTTCTCCCACTATCAGATCTTCGTTGGTTGAGAGACCAGGATTCCAGGCCTGTTAACAGTGTTTAAAGTAAAAGTCCTGTGGCCCTAAATGAGTGTGACCTCCCATGAGTAAAGACACAGACTTCACCAGCGGTTATTAGGGCACTGGCACCCTCCCCCAACACCACGGTCACCTCCCTGTTGTGTGGGCTGGAGCTCTCTGCAGCCCCCCTCGGAATGCCTGCTCCCCTGCTGGCTTGGCTCAGGTCCCCTCCTCTCTCCCTCATTCTGTTCTCAGCAGCCTCCTTGCTGCTCTCAAAGCCCCTGCCCTTCCTATCCCCTCCCCTTCTCTACCTTGCCATGCCCTCCCCTGCTCAAATCTCTCCCATGGCTCCCTACTACCCTTGGGAAGGCATGCAGGGTCTTTTCTGACCTTCAGCTTCTCCAGACTTTTCTTTCATGGCTCATTCCCCATTCCCACAGTGCCTTAGCCGTGTGTCATTACTGAGTGTGCCATCTCTCTTCACACGTCTGAGACTCAGCTCCTGCCACACAGCTCCCAGGGAGCTGCAGAGTTGGAGGAGGGGAAGCGGCTGCTCCATTTCTGCGTTTGCCACATGGAACACTGTTCCTTCTTCCTGGAGTGGCCCTCCCTGCCTAGGCTCTCAGGGAGAGGCCCTGTCCTTCACCTCCCACTAATTAATAACTATAGCGGCAATGACATGCTTAGTTTCTATTGATTATGGCCTCAATTTTTTCAAGAACCCTAAGAGAGGTTCCCTTAGTCTTTTCTTCCAGATGAGGAAACTGAATCCCAAGGATGGGAAGCAATTTGTCCAGGATCCTATGGCCTGTAAACAGGGAGCAGGATTAGAGCTGCTAAATCGACTCCAAGGACAATGCTGACCTGCTCTGTTGTCTCACCTGGGCTCACCAAAGATGTCACCTTCCCCACGTCTGCCAGGGCCTGGCTCCCCATGGCATAAGCGTCCCTCACCCTTCTCTCATGACCTTCACTGTCCCCCTCTGTCTGGTGCAGGGGACAGAGTGGAAGCTGGGGATGTACAGGGAGGGGAGAGGTCTACTCCAAGGGGCAGCTTCTGGTGTCCTCTAAGGACCTGGCCCCCAAGTCCAGACCCTTGACCTTAAGGGAGGCATGCTATGCTGACCCCCAGCTTCAGAAGGAGTATAACATGGGGGTGAAGATTTGGGCTTCTGGAGGCCACGGTGTGGTTTCAGACCTGGGTTCAGCCTCCTCCCTGCTGTGAGCCCCTGGGCCTGATTGGGTCAATTTGCTCATTTTCAAAATGTGCGGAAGTTCAAGGCCAGCCTGGGCAACATAGTGAAACTCCGTCTCTGAAAGAAAAAGAAGAAAATTTAAAAATATGTGTAATAGTCGTAAGACCTATTTGTGGTGCTTACCGGCGTGAGGGAGCTGGCCGGGTATCCTCTGAGCCGCGCTGAGAACTGTGGCTGCTCTCCACACTGGGACGCGGGCCGCCTGGTCTGCTTCTTTTCCTTTCCTTGTTTCTTTTTAATTTGCAGCTCTTCCTCATTCTCCTTGCAGAGAATACCTGTGTGTCCAGCAGGCTGAGCTTGATTACCTGTCAGGACGCCACAAGGACATGCGACGGAACTCCAGGCTGGTGAGAGCCCTCCCTGCCCCCTCCCTCCCTGGCACCTTGGCCCAGGGTTCTCAGGTAGACCTGCCCTTGCCCCCTTGTCTGCTTCATGGGTGTGAATCTGTCTAGGAACACTGAGGCTTACGGGAGAGACTCTATTTTATGCTGGATTAACTTTAATTTGACCCTGATGAATTTTACTCACATGTAGGTACAGAGTTCGCACACCTTAGGCCCACTGCACATTTTCTTGGTTCCAGGCAAATGCGCAGAGATGCAGATATTTTAATGGTTTTAAATGGTTTCCTATTTTATAAACCGTGGCCACTGGGCACCCTGGATCAGGGCAGCTTATATGACACCAGGAAAGGCAGGTGTGTCACAGCAGCCCAACTCTGTTCCTTGATTGAGCCTGTGTGTTTCCCAGTGGTCCAGCTGCTTAGCAGTTTTCCTATAGTCACTGGGGCAGTATCTTTGAGGCTGGCCCTGTCCCCATCTAGCCTAAGGCTCACTTGCTCTGGGCTTCTGCCACCCCTTTAGTAGGGCAATATTTAGCAAAACACCAAAACCAAAACAAACCAAAAAATGTAATACCTGATTCAACTGACTTTTAGACAAACAATAAAGAATTTTTTTTTAGTATAAGTATATCCCATGTGACCTTTGGGTCATACTCCCTCTAAAAAGATTATTCATTATTGGGCAGTGCCTGTGGCTCAGTGAGTAGGGTGCCGGCCCCATATACCAAGGGTGGGCAGGTTTGAAACCTGCCCCAGCCAAACTGCAAAAAAAATAGCTGGACGTTGTGGTGAGCACCTGTGGTCCCAGCTACTCGGGAGGCTAAGGCAAGAGAATCGCCTAAGCCCAAGAGCTGGAGGTTGCTGTGAGCTGTGATGCCATAGCACTCTACTGAAGGCAACATAGTGAGACTCTGTCTCAAAAAAATATATATTCATTATTTATCAAACATTCTAACATTGGCCCAGGGTTCTCAGGTAGACCTGCCCTTGCCCCCTTGTCTGCTTCATGGGTGTAACTCTTAAGTTGGCAAGGATGTGAGTCTGTGTATGTGTTAGCTGTACCCACTTCACAGATGGGCATACTGAGGCCAGGGAAGGGAACTGTGCTGGAGCCACATGAGATGTTCACGTGTGGTCCTGCCTCCCTGGGTGCTGCTGGTTCTCATTTAAAACAGGTATCTGTTTCCAAGAAGCTGCTGGGCAGAGGCTCTTCCTTTGGAAGGCTCAGGATCTAGCCTGCTGCTTCCTCCATAGAGTTTTGATTTCATGATCTCACATGCAGAATTTCACATAGACATGGGCAAACAGACTTTTCAAGGAGGTTGACCCTTCCTTTTCCTCCCCCCATCTTTTCTATCCCACTCATCCTCATGTAACCCTTGAGGATGACTTAGTATTTATCTTTCCATGTTTTTCTCCCTGGCATATATTCAGTAAGTGCATATAGAAGTCTGGAGCCAATAGTTGTCTTATAAAGTGAAATCACAGCTTTCCCTACCCCCCTTTCTCCCCAGCGTATCTCCCCCTTCTCCTGGAAATCCACCTGGGCTCTGATCTAAGCTGGTAAACAACAGCCTGTTCTTGTTTTAACAACAAAAAAGCGTTTATCTTCCACACCTGCTCATTTACGAATTGTATATGGCTGCTTTGATTCTGCAGTGGCAGAGATGTCACCACAGACTACAGGGCCCACCTAAGCCTAAACTAGTGACTTTCTGGCCCTTTATGGAAAGGTCTGCCTAACCCCAAATGTATGCTCTTTTCTGTTACTCACACCCTGGTCCCTGCGAGGACAGACTTGGGAATTCACTGTTCCCTAAGGCTGAACTGGGGTGGTGTCGGCTGCCACCCCAATCTCCCCACTCTCAAGTTCTCCTGGTCACAGCTGAAGCCATCACTTAATCAACTCACAAGGGTCCCATTTTGTTGTGCACCTACTGTGCCCTTTACTCCTCACTGCTGCCCCGTGGGGTAAGTGCTATCACTCACCTCTTGTACATGAGGAAATGAGGCTCAGAGTTGAGTGCCCTGCCAAGACACACAGCTGGGAAATAGCAGAGTCATTCCTAGAAGTGCCCTATCCAAAGTGCATGTGTTTAATCCCTCTGCCTCCTTGGCCTAAACAACAGCCCCTGCAGACCTCAGAGAAAGGAGCAGGGCCAGCTGCAGGCGTTGCCTTTTTGTCCTCTGACTCTGAGCTCAGGTGTCCCTGGATGTAGCCTGGTAGGCCTTGGAGGAGAATCCGGGGCTCTGACAATCCCTCTCTCCCTTCTCTTCCCCCTACAGGCTTTCTATTATGACCTGGACAAGGTGAGTCCACATATGGGGAGCAATGTGGGTGGGCCTGGCTGGATAAGCCTAATATCTGCGCTGTGTCCCACACACGGCTGCTCTAGAGGTGAAATACTAGGGTTTGCTCCCCATTTTACAAATGGGAAAACTGAGGCTCCGCCATGAGCCTTCCTCATGGATAGTGAGGGAGTGGTCTGGCATCAAGCCCAGTTCTCTGCATTAGGAGCTGCAGGAGGGTGGCAGGGCCTGGCAGGGCCAGCCAGTGGCCCAGGCTACATTTAAAGCATCTTCCCTTTTTCCGGGAGAAGCAAATGCGCTCTGTGGAAAGGCACATCCGGAAGATGGAGTTTCACATCAGCAAGGTCAGCTGGTTGTTGGGGCATCACAGGGTGGGGTGGAGCAGTTTCAGCTTGTGGGGCCTCAGCTGGTTTAGCAGGTGTGGGGAGACTCCCTCTGAGTAGGGGGAAGGGATGTTGGGTGCAGCGGCAGCTGGAGGGAGCCAAGGCTGAGCCTAGGGACAGTCAAAGGACTGCAGGGCTCAGCCCTGAGGTGGGACATGGGGGTGTTTCTGGGACTCCCCCAGAACTGTGTGGGCTCTTTTCTTGGTTTAGGCTAAAAAATTCATGTTCAATGTTAGAGGGCTAGAGAGAGTGAGTTCCCCCACCCCATTGTACAGCTGGGAAAGTAGAGGCCCAGAGAAGAACAAGGATTTGCCCAAGGTCACATAGCAGGTCCCTTAAGCTTTAGGTCTGTGAACCCATTAGCAATTCCACTTTAGACCCCAGTGTGTGGCCAGATATTACAAACCCACCTCTTATTTTACAGTTAACAAATTAGTTAGAAAGAGGAGAAATGACACATTCCCTGGTGCATTTCACTCGTTTTTATTGTGTACCAAGTGTATCCCAGTCGCTGTCAGAAGAGGCAGCTGTGGTCCCTGCCTTGTGGGCTCACACTCTGGGTAGAGGGACAAGTGATGTGAGTGGGACTGTGCAAGGTGGCGGCCATCACCAGGGCCTGGCCGGATGTAGCTCAGGGATGGCCTGGCCCAGAGAGACAGAGGTCGGCAGGCAGGTGTGGGACCCGCCTGTCAGCACAGGCAGTGCCACCAGCCCGTGTGCCCGCCGCAGGTGGATGAGCTCTACGAAGGCTACTGCATCCAGTGCCGCCTGCGCGATGGCGCAGCCAACATGCAGCAGGCCTTCTCCAGGGGCCCAGCCAGCCGCGCCTCCAGGGAGAGCCTGCAGGAGCTGAGCCACAGTCTGCATGAGTGCACTGAGGTGGGCTGGGCCAGCAGGGGAGGGCGCCTGGGACCAGAGGATGTGATGTGTCTCTGCTTCTGGCCTCTGGCTGCCAGGTGGTTAGTGACCCTGTGGCCTAGGGCCAGGCAGCCAGCTGAGCTGCCTGTGGGGGCTTTACAGGACATGTGGCTGATTGAGGGAGCCCTGGAGGTTCACCTGGGCGAGTTCCATGTCAGGATGAAAGGTAACTGGGCTGGGGGGAGATGGGGTGTCAGGCCTTCTCAGAAGCCATGTGCTGGGGGTAGTGGTGTTGGCCGGAATCTCAATGATCTAGACCCAGCCCAGGCTTTTGAACTCATGTGACATGTGATTTTGGGCAAGTCCCATTTCTCTCTGAGCTTCAGCCATGAGGCCCAGGCACCCTCCTGTCCATTTCCATGGTGAAGGCTTACTGTCCCTCTCCCATCTGAAAACCTACACTCAGGGCCAGGTGTGGTATCTCACAGCTGCAATCCTAGCACTTTGAGAGGCTGAAGCAGGAGTCCACTTGAGTCCAGGTGTTTGAGACAAGCCTGGGCAACATAGCAAGACCTCATCTCTACAAAATATATTTAAAAATGTAACCGGGTGGGGTGGCACATGCCTGTAGTCCCAGCTACTTGGGAGGCTGAGGCAGGAGGATCACTTGAGCTCAGGAATTGGAGGTTGCTGTGAACTTTGATGACACAACTGCACTCCAGCCTAGGAGACAAAGCAAGACTCTGTAGGGCCTGTGATCCCTTGGCCAGGGCAGAGGGGAGATGAACTGTGTCTGTGTTCCAGGCTTGGTGGGCTACGCACGCCTGTGTCCTGGAGACCAGTATGAGGTATGGCCTCCCTCTGGAGATGCTTGGAACCAGGGGTTCTGTCTGGTGGGGAGGCCACAGGGAAGGTGGCACGGTGGGGGGGGGGTGTGTGCTCACCTGGGACACTGACACAGCCCCCTCTTCTCGTCTCACGGACAGGTGCTCCTGCGTCTGGGCCGCCAGCGCTGGAAGCTTAAGGGCCGGATCGAGTCAGACGACAGCCAGACCTGGGATGAGGAGGAGAAGGCCTTCATCCCCACCCTACATGAGAACTTTGACATCAAGGTGGGGCGGGGCCTGGGGCACAGCGGGCGGTGCACCCAGGTGCTGGGCTCCGACACCACCATCCAGCCCCCACCTCCAGGTGACGGAGCTGCGGGGCCTGAGCTCGCTGGCCGTGGGCGCAGTCACGTGCGACATCGCCGACTTCTTCACCACAAGGCCGCAGGTCATCGTGGTGGACATCACAGAGCTGGGCACCATCAAGCTGCAGCTGGAGGTGCTGTGGAAGTGAGTCCCGCCAGCACGGCGGCCTCCCGGGGGGTCTACCCGAAAACCCGCCCAGCCCGGCGGCGCCCCCTGGTGGCCTGACCGCGCTCTGGCTCCGGCCTGCACTGCCGGGCTCTTCCAGCGCGCTCCCTCCCTGCTGCGGGGGCGGTGTGCCCTCCTCGTCCTCACTGCCTTCTCAGCAGCCCTGGAGTTTTCATTCCTTGAATTCCCTTCTGGGCCGGTTATAGGAACACCTTGCGTTCTCCAGTGCTCTCCAGAGCTCCTGGTTCCAAACAAGCCCTGCACTTTGGGGAGCTCCCTCCTTATTGCCTGGGCAGGTGGGGCAGGTATGGTGGAGAGGCACCTCTCTATACTGGGCTTGCTCTGGCCTGTTAGGGCTGGTCTCCTTTCTCCCTGGGTGGGCGTCAGAGCCTGGGGGTCCCCAGAGTCTGGGCCTGCGAGCCAGGTGAATTCTGGCACAATCACCCACAGCTTCAGGGGCCTCCTCTGTGTGCTGGGGCTGAGAACACATTTCCCCAGGAGCCCCTCAAGTGTACAGGGCATTGGGCAAGGCCCGCCAATTCCAAGGAGCCAGGGATGCTGCCGGTCTGTGGGGAAGAGAGCAAGGTGCCCACGGGTCTCTGAGTTTCAGGTGCTTTTGGCCAAAGAGTCAGGCCTCTGTGCAAACACAGTGAGGTTTTCTTCCCTTGTTTTGTTTTGTTCTGTTTTAGCATCAGGGAGGGGCACCAAGCCCTAACTTCTCCGAGGGCAGGGCTGGGTGGGCCAGGCGAGCGTCACTTGCCACATTGCCACGTCTCATTTCGCGGCCCTGGATTCCCACCCTGACTGCATGTGTCCGGCACAGGTGTCGCTCTTCCAGGAGCCCCTGTTACAGATGAGGTGTCTGAAATGGTTTACCCAGACACAGCAGAACTAGGGTCCCCTGCTGGTCTGCTGAGCTTCTCAAAGGGGTCTTTAAAGGCGGGGTAGGGGAGTATCACTCACAAGTGATGGATGGTCATCCTTCACCTCCCACCGAGAGCCCTTAGGGCAAAAGGAGTCTGAGAAAAGGTTTCCAAGGGAGTTGAGACCATGGGACCCAGAGTGTCTGGGCTGTACCTGTGTCCTGGGGCAAGGCTCTGCCGCTCCTCAACTCCGTTTCTGCTGAAGTCCATCCTGGCAGTGATGTCCAAAGGGTAAACACCACTTTTAGATGATCTTTAATGCTCTGGGTGAGAGAAATCTGGGTGTGAATTCAGTTCTGTCCCTTGCAATTGATTGTGACACTGGCCTAATCAGGTTACTTGTCTTTTGGAGCCTTAGTTTCCTTCTCTGTAAATAATTTTCCCTACTCAAGAGAAGGATTCATGTACAGAATTTAGTAGGGCTCTTTGCACACCATGTGTGCTCAGGGGAGCATGTTATTGTTTTATAAGGTGAAGGCAACTGCCTCGTAATCACGGGGACCCCCTGGATCCCGTGTCTGAGCCTCAGGGCACCGATGACATCAGCCTTCTCTTCTCTCCACCAGCCCATTTGATGCCGAGAGCCTCCTGGTGTCACCCAGTCCCGTGGGCAAGTTTTCTATGGGCAGCAGGAAGGGCTCCTTATACAACTGGACACCCCCAAGCACCCCCAGCTTCCGAGAGCGATACTACCTGGTGAGTGAGCCTCGCCCGGGGGGAGGGGTGTGTGGCCATGTGGGGTGGGGGACAGCGAGTGGGGACCAGCTGAGCAGTCTGGAACTCCCAGAGGTAGCAAGCCTCGGGTTCAGCCTCCCTTTGGGGTTATCCTGGGTGGTTTTCTGTACTTTTTTCTCTGCTGCCAGCCCGTCCACCCTAACTTGGGCTTGACCCTCTCTACTCCAGCCATGGCCTTGACCTCATTTTACTTGTTTTAAGCTTAACATGCATTTCCAGCGTTCTTACTCTGCAGAGTGTACAGGAGAACATCTCTCTTTCCTGGGATTCCCAAGGATCAGGGACCCTTCCTTAGAGCCAACTCCTATTGTCAGTTTCGTCCATGTCCTTCCAGAGATACTC
Source organism: Loris lydekkerianus (assembly GCA_963574355.1). Lineage (NCBI taxonomy): Eukaryota > Metazoa > Chordata > Mammalia > Primates > Lorisidae > Loris > Loris lydekkerianus. The sequence continues at coordinate 37,609 of CAUYPK010159341.1, read as the reverse complement.
TGTGCCATCTACAAGCAAATGCATGTCCTCCACCTTGACCTTTAGAACCTGACAGTGTATTTGGAGATTGTTCTCTACTTCCCAGAGGTGTCTTCATTCCTTATTGACACTATGTCCACACTTGGCTGTACTGTACTTTAAGAGACAGGGAGGTCGTTTCTGTTTTGTTTGCTATTATCAATGACAGGGCAATGCCATGTCCACACATCATCCTACATGAGTATCTCCCCAATGCAGGTGTCCCAGCAAGGATCCTGGGGTGCTAGGGAGCTGGCCCCCATTAAGGCATGTGCTTGTGCATTGGCACATGGGTGGGTGCTGTATAGGTGGATGGGGGGGGCACCAGACTCATTTGCAATAAGGAGTCCCAGGATAGGGATGATATCCAGGAACATCCTGTCCACCCTGGGGTGGGTGGTGATGCTGAGCTGGACGAACCTCCTGTCACCCCCTACACCTTCTGTGGCAAGGCGGCTTCACTCAAGTTCAGCAACTTATGGAGATAGAGGAAGCTTGCTTGTCTGGCATGGTGGGGCCCAGCGTGCTTTGGTTAAAAAAGTCCTCCATGGCCAAGAACATGGGCTCTGCAGCCAGATAGCCTGGGTTCAAGTCCTGCCTTTGCCTTTCATCATCTATGTGACCTTGGGCAAGTCGCTCAGCCTCTCTGGACCTCATTTCTGTATCAGAGAAGAGAGAATAACAGTGCGGCCCTAATGGAGATATTGTGAGAGTCCAGTGAGTTAATACACAGGAGGTGCAGGAAAGACTCTCTGACAATAGTAGACTGTACGTGCATGCAGTGTGGACATGAGCCACCGCAGCCAGCTGACAAGGGGCTGGGAAGGGCCCTGCACTCCCCACCGGTGTGGCCTGAGGACTGACCCCCCACAAGGTTAGACAGTGCCACCTTCGTAGGGTGTGGCAGGTTAATGAGGTCTGACGTGAGGCCCTGGAGCAGGGCAGGTAAGGCTGGATGTGTAACCACAGCTGTTTCTGTGATGACAAACGGCGTATATCAGGCCTTTTGCTGGTCCACTTCACTCAAAACTTTGTGCCAAGCTCTGCTCTACACCAGGCAAGGACTGTGCCCTCAGGGAGCTGAAATCCCATGGGGGGAGCAGACCCAGAATCAGAGAGCCACACAGCCAGCTGGAGGGCCACACGGGCCATGGGGGGCAGAGAGGGAGGATGGGGCTTCTGGGGTCAGGTGGGAGTTTGTGCTTGAAAGCGGGTATCCAGGAAAGGTGGATAACATATGAGTAAGGACCTGAGAAGGTGAGGGCACAAGCCATGAAGGCACGTGGGGAAGAATGTTCTAGGCAGAGAGCACAGCCAGTGCAAAGGTCCTGAGGTAGAAATGTGTGAGAGAAACAGCAAGGAAACTGCTGAGGCTGGAAAAGAGTTAGAGGAGGTGACAGGGGCCAAGTGTGGAGAGGGACAGGGCCCCACCCTTCCCCTAGGATGCTGGCCATCTTGGCAGACTTCTGTGGTGTCTATGAGGGAAGCCCCTCTGGGGGCCTCACGTGTTCCCCGGGGTGGCTGGTGAGGCTGCTTCTGTGTTCCCTCGCCAGTCTGTCCTGCAGCAGCCAGCACAGCAGGCCCTGCTGCTAGGCAGGCCGAGGGCCACCTCCATCCTCAGCTACCTGTCTGACAGCGACCTCCACAGTCCTGGCCTGAGGAGCCAGAGTCAGGAGCTGCCCGAGATGGACTCCTTCAGCTCTGAGGACCCCCGAGACACGGAGACCAGCACGTCGGCATCCACCTCAGATGTGGGGTTCCTACCCTTGGCCATCGGCCCGAACACCTCCATTGAAGAGGAGGCCCAGGAGGACCCCCCGCCCCTGGGCCTCCTGCCAGAGACGGCCCACCTGGCAGGAGGCACGTTTGTAGAGCAGCCTGGCTGGAGGAACTTGGGAGTGGAGAGCCCCAACCTGCCACAGGGCTCCCTGTTCCACAACCACACAGGTCGGAGGAGCCAGAAAGGCCAAGATGAAGGAGAAACCAGGGACAGAGAAGACAGGCCTGGCATGGCCCTCGAGAGACCTCTGCAGGAGGTCCTGGAGTTACTGAGATCGGCAGACTCTGCCCAGCCCCAGCTCCGGGAGCTGGAGTACCAGGTCCTCAGCCTCAGGGACCAGCTGCAGGTACACTCACCCCTCACGGGCAGCGGCCCTGCTTTTCTGATGGCGTGATGGCTGGGAAGGGGCTCTGGGCTGGCAGCCTGGCTTACTCTTGTGTCCCCCAGATGGGCGATGTCTTTTTGAGCCTTGGCTTTCTCATCTGACAAGTGGGGGTGCCAGCTGCCCTTGTTAGGCAGGCAGGAGAGTTATAAGAAGCCCGCTGACCTTGGATAACTTGCTCCTCACAGCCAGAACCTGACCCCATCTTGCAACTTCTGAACTGCAAGGGTAGGGCTGCAGCTTGGCATTGAGAACCCAAACTTAAGAGTGTTCTCAGGTCAGAGCCGGCTCCATGGAAGGCCCCGCACAGTTGCCTGCCTGCCTCAACCACACACCCTATACTGAACCTCCTCTTTGCCAGGCTGTCTCGGTTCATGGGAGGACTTAGGTAGATCTGGGTGGATTCTTGTATTTGACTTTTTTTGTTTACATAAAGTTAAAAAATTGATAAAGCAATTTATGGAAAGTACCCTCTTGTGTAAGATACACATTGGTACTGAGAAAGTGAATAGCTTTCTTCAAACCCGAGTTTCAATTGTTTTATCGTCACTCTCAACATTAAAAATCAGCTCAGGTGAAAAAACGTTTGATTTCTGATTTTATACCCATGAACTTTTAGAAAACATTTGCTGTCACAGTCTTTAAAAAAGATCTACCTGGACATTTCAAGAAAAAAAAATTTAAGACGTAACGTCATCTTTTTTGTACTTTTAACAGCTTTTTCATTTAAAACAAGTTGGGGGCAGCACCTGTGGCTCAGTGAGTAGGACGCTGGCCCCATATACCGAGGGTGGTGGGTTCAAACCCGGCCCTGGCCAAACTGCAACAAAAAATAACTGGGCATTGTGGCAGGTGCCTGTGGTCCCAGCTACTCGGGAGGCTGAGGCAAGAGAATCACCTAAGCCCAGGAGCTGGAGGTTGCTGTGAGCTGTGATGCCACAGCACTCTACTGAGGGTGACAACAACAACAAAAATAAAACAATTTGGATCAGCATGCGCATAACACCTGTAGCTTATCTGTATTTGAAAAATTTCACCCACTTTACATAAGAATATGAAAATAATACCGTAACGCTACAATCATTTTAAACATCTGGAGGAATTTTTCTTTTTGGCAAACCAAGTCAGAACAATAAAAATAATTATAGACCATATACACATTTGTATGTGTATAAATATGTGTGTCTGAGTACATAACACACACATATACACAGGCAATTCTTGCTATTCTAGTATTTCCAATTCACCTACTTGCTGAAATTTCTTTGTAATCCCTACATCAATACTCAAGGTTCTTCCACAGTCATTTTTTGGGACTGGCCAATGGCAAACAATTTGAGTCACCTGATGTGCGCGTTCACAGCTGAGATTGAACGAGGCGTTCTGCCTTCTTGTTTTAGCTCCTATACTGTCAATAAGTGTCCTTCTTGTAGTCTATTTAGTGCCACATTTTTCAGATTTTTGTGCTTTTTTTGATAGTTTCAATGTCTGAAAGCCAAGTACAGTGACTCAGGGCTGGACAAGAGGGCTGTGACGTGCCTCACAAAGAAAACCTATGTGTAAAATGACCCTCCTTCAGACACAAGTCGTAGAGCTGTTGGCGTGAGCTCAGTGTTAATAATCAGCAATATCTGTTGAGTAAGGTGTCTTTAACAGTTGATACTAATGTTGGGACCAGGCATTCAGAGGAACCTAACCCAGAATTTCTCTTAGGAGCAATAGCTCCACATTTACCACTTGTTTTGTTATTTTTTCTTTTGGTTTTTTTTTTTTTGAGACAGAGTCTCACTTTGTTGCCCTGGGTAGAGTGCTGTGGCGTCATAGCTCACAGCAACCTCAAACTCTTGGGCTTAAGCGATTCTCTTGCCTCAGCCCCCCAAGAGGCTGGGCCTTTTTTTTTTTTTTGCTGTGACTTGAACAAAACTACATTGAGCAGTGAGAGTTAGCTATTTGCATGTGGAGCTCACATATGCACCTATGTACATACATTTTCTATCAGGAAAAGGAAATCTCTGCAGCTAGCCACATGACACTCTGTTGCTCGACTTTTCTCTTTGGGCTGCACTTTTAGGACCCATGTTTTGGCTCATAGCCTGTGCCGGGGCTGTGCCCTGGGTGTGGTTTGTGTGGGATGATGTCTGTGTGTGTGTTCGGGAACCAGCCCTGGAGACAGCCAGGCGCTGGGGACAAGAAGACTGAAATCTCCAGGGAGGGAGCTGCCACCTAATGACTTGGCCAGTGGCAGTGGCAGCGGCTCTAGCACACTCCTCTCCCCTCCCATCAGAGGCTGACAAATCAGAGCTCCTTCCTTGTCCTTGGGGAGAGAGAAACCTGGAGTCCATAAGCTTGTCTGGTGGCTTCAGAGCCTCCTCAAGTGCTTGCCTGCCCTATACCATATATTGAAAATAATTTGAAAGCTGTCCATATTTAACAACTGGGAGATTTCCCATAAAATCCCAGGTGCTTAGATTTTCTTAGAAAACTGAGCCATCTGGCCACACTGGCCCACGTTCCGAGTACTGGAGAGGGTCTGGCTCCACCTCTGTGGGGAGACCTCTGCCCCTGGGTTCCCTGGTCCCTGCTGGACTGCTTACTGGTTCCTGTCTTTTGCCTTGTCCCTGTAGGTTTGGGACTTGGGGAAGAACTTTCACATCTGTCTCCCTCGAGCTTTTGCTCCACAGCTTGTCACAGGTCATTCAGGAGGGACCTTGGGGAGTGCCATACCCTGTGGTCATTGCAGTCTCAACTTGAGCCAGAGGCTGGTCTTGTCCTGAGGGATGGCGTGTAGCATTGGGGCTTGTGACTGTGGCACTGTGAAGACCTGCAGTGAGGTTTGCAGCCAGTTCCCTGGCCTGGACAGTGGGGCCCAGCACTGCCCTGAGTCCTGACCACTCCATCCACAGCCCAGGGGAGCCCGGCGGGAACACGCTTCGGCCGAGAGCCTGATGGAGTGCATCCTGGAGAGCTTCGCCTTCCTCAACGCCGACTTTGTCCCAGACGAGCTGTCCCTGTATGGGGGCTCCCAGGGTCCCCGGTGAGTGCACCCCCTCTTCCCTCCCAGCAGTGAGCAGCAGAGTCCCGAGCTTCCTGCTGCCTCCTGGTCTTTATCCCACTGCTCTGTCCTGACTCCTATCTGATTATTTATGTGGTCTGCTCCCCGCACCCATCCCTGGATGTCTACTGCCTGGCTGGGAGTCTCGGTGACCCCTGGGTGAATGAGAATACCCCACCTGAGCTTTCTGTTCTAAGGAGCAGGCTTGTGTTCTTATTTTTTCAAATCTTAAAAAATAATGATCAAAGTTTGGGAATGGTGACTTACACCTATAATCTTAGTGCTTTGGGAAGCTGAGGCAAGAGGATCTCTAGAGGCTAAGAGTTCAAGACCAGCTTGAGAAAAGAGCAAGACCCTGTCTCTACAAAAAAAATAGAAAAATTAGCTGAGTTTGGTGGCCTGTTCCTATGGTCCCAGCTACTTGGGAGGCTGAGGAAGGAGGATCACTTGAGCCACAGGAGTTCAAGACTACAGTGAACTGTGATCAAGCCACTGCATTCCCACCTGGGTGACAGAGTAAGACCCTGTCTCAAAAAAAAAAAAAAAAAAAAGGACCAAGTACACAGTGGAAGCTCTGTGACCTCCAGCTCACCAAGGCTCAGTAGTACCCGCTGGCCCATTCTCGGTTCTGCTGCAGTTAGGCACTTCCTTTGCAGTTAGGCGCCCTACCTGCCCCCATCAGGCCAGTTGCACAGACTTTTCCTGTCCTCAGATCTCAGCAGCAAAGATCATAAAGTCTAAAATCCCTTATCATCATCTCTCACAATCCAATGGGGAGGGTTTGGTATCTTCAACCACATCCAAGTGTCACCTCTGCCTTTTCCGAATTGCTACAAGCCCTCAGCTGCCACCAGGCAGTGGATGGTGCGAGGCAGCCCTCCCGGGCTGAGCTTAAAATTCCTGTCCCCACTTTATAGATGAGTAAACTGAGCCTTGGGGAAACAGACTTGTTCGGAGCCACAGAGCTGGGGTTAGTTTCAACCTCAGTCTTCTGACTCCAAATTGGCTAGCCCAGAAAGTTCTTCCCTCCCCAGCAGCCCCGGGCTCACACCACCCAGCACCTACTTAGAGTTGGTCCCACCTTTTGCCGCTCTTCCTTTTCTCCTAGTTTTCTCCTCAGTTTGACTACCTGGGATCTGGAGTTGGCCCCCCTGAGCTCTCCGGGGGGGTGGGGGGGAATGGTTTCTTCCACTCTCAGAGGGAGCTGAACTGCTAACTGGATGGTCACTCAGTTCTTCTCAATCCACCTCAGAAAAGACAGGACCCCGCCCCCACCACCATCTTTGAGAGCATCATCCAGGGAGCTCACAGCCGGCACCCCGGAGCTGGACGTGCTGCTCACGGCCCACCTCCAAGTCTGCAAAGCTCTGCTCCAGGTGGCTGAGGGCTGGCCTGGGGGACTTGGGATGGGGCTTGGGAGTCCTCTTTGTAAAGTCTCACGTTGAAGGTGGTGAGAGGCCCATACTGAGAGCCAGTGAGATCAGGGCTGTTCCTCTGTGGCAGGCGCAGGGTCTGGGTGAATAGTCACGTGGCTCTTACCCAGCCCAAGCCCTGGATCAAAGACTGTGGATGCAACTTTCATTTGTACATACCAGAACCCCAGTGCACAACCAAAAGGAAAATGTAAGGGCTCATAGTGCTGAAAGGCTCAGAGGTGGGCTTTAGGCCCAGCCTAAGGGACTGTGTCTCTCTCAGCTGTACTTTGCACTGTGGGTTAGCTCCACTTTTAGGCAGGCTGGCCTCCTCCCGTGGGAAGGGTGGCCCCTGACAGCTCAGTCGCCTTGGGGAAGAGGGAAGCCCCAGATGACAGAGCTACCACGGGGATGGAAGGGACAGCACAGGGCAGGTGGGAGCCAAGTCAAGACAAATTACTTCAGAGGGTGTGTTCCCTGATAACCTGGAGCATTGTGGGCTGCTTCCCAGAAACTGGCCTCTCCTAATTTGTCAAGGATGGTGCAGGACTGCCTCCTGGAAGAAGTGACACAGCAAAAGCAGGTTCTGGAAACACTTTCTGTCCTTGATTTTGAGAAGGTCCGCAAGGCAGCATCCATTGAAGACAGTAAGTAACTGCCCACTACCCAGGGGCTGTTCATGTGAACGGCAGGAAGCAATGGGAACACAGCCCAGGGGAGCTGCTGGCACATGCCTGGGCACTATGTGGGGCAGGTGAGGGACGTGGGGCAGCCCTCTGCTGGGTAGCTCTGGGGGCAAATGATTCATCTCTGAGCCTCAGCTTCCCTGTCTGTATAAGGAGGATGGCACTGCACAGGGCTCAGTGAGGTGACTCCCACCCACATTTTAGGCACAGACATACACTCCAGTCAGCCTAAGCTGAGATCCCAGTTCTGCCTCTGCCCCTAGGGATCTTCCCTCTCATAAGTCCAGGTTCTTTGTGACAAGAGAGGCTAGTGACAGTGGCCACTCCCAGGGCTGCTGTTAGGACTGAGGGTATGACCCCGGTGAGATGCTTAGGGCCCAAGCTCTTCATTCTGTGTCACGTGGGAATGCAGGGGTAGGACCCTGCATCTATCACGCCCCCTCACTTCCCGGACCTCTGAGGTCCTAGGAGGGGGTATCTTTGGGCTCCTTTTTGCTTCCCTTTCCCCGTGTGCCACTCAGGGCTCTGAACCCAGACTCTCAGTCATTCCACAGGCCTCGCGGAGGAAAGGGTGCCTGAAGCTGTGGAGGGGGTGCACGGGGCCTGGTGGGGTCCTATCCTGCCCTGCTACAACGCTACTGAACCAGCTCAAGAAAACATTCCTGCACAGAGTCCGAGGGAAATACCCAGGACAGCTGGAAATAGGTAGTTTTCCTCCCCGCCCCATCCCACAGAAAGGCCGTGTTGGGTCTCCTGGGCCTTTGGGATTGTCACAACAGACCTCATTCAGCCCTGTCTTCATGGCAAGGCGGGACGTTCTTAGCATGAGCAGTCATCCTCCTTTCACGGGGGAGAGGGCCTCTGTGACACCCCAAAGCTGCATGCACACACCAGTGGTGCATCTTTCTGGGAGCAGACCCTGCCTTCCAGCAGAGTCTTAAAGGGGGGATGACAGAATCTTCTGGGAAGGCGGCAGGCAAGGCCTGACAAGGACATGTTGAAATATTGGCTGAACCCTACCCCAGAGCGCAGAGCTCTAGCCTGTTTCTCTGTTGAGGAAGTGAAGGATGACAGACAGTTGTACTGGGATTCAGGTGTGGTGTGGGGCCCAAGGCACAAGACCACTTGACTGGGGACCTATGGACTCAGGCTGGAGCACACTTCTCCCATGTGGGACACCCACCCACGTGCCACTGGAAAGCCTTTTGACTGACCACTGTGCTCCTTCATGAATCTCCAGGGGCCAAGGCCTCAGTTTCTCCTCATGCCTTCTCTCCCCACCCAGTGTGCCGCAGGTTGCTGGAGCAGGTGGTCAGCTGTGGGGGGCTGCTCCCTGGGGCCAGGCTCCCGGAAGAACAGACCATCACCTGGTTCCAGTTTCACAGCTATTTGCAGAGGCAGAATGTCTCCGACCTGGAGAAGCACTTCGCCCAGCTCACCAAGGAGGGTAGGGCTGGGCTGGGTGACAGGTGCCCTCAGAGCGACACTTGACAGCAGTTATCCCAGACAGTGTCTTAGAACCTCTCCATCTCTGCCCTCCAGCTGTTCTTTTGAGAACCTGGATTTAATAAGACCTCACATTCAGCCCATGGGGTGAAGTTAGCTCCATGGAAAGGCAGCTTTAAAAAGCACAGAGCAACTAACTGGCTCAACGCTCATACTCAGTGGTTAGGGCGCCAGCCACATACAGCGGGGCTGGCAGGTTTGAACGCGGATCTGGCCTGCTAACCAACAATGACGACAAAAAAATAGCCGGGCGTTGTGGCGGGCGCCTGTAGTCCCAGCTAAGGAAGGCTAAGGCAAGAGAATTGCTTAAGCCCAGAAGTTTGAGGTTGCTGTGAGCTGTGGCACCACGGCACTCCACCGAGGGCGACATACTGAGACTCCGTCTAAAAATAAAAAATAATAATAAAAAAATAAAAATCAGGGCAGCGCCTATGGCTCAAAGGAGTAGGGTGCCAGCCCCATGTATTGGAGGTGGCAGGTTCAAACCCAGCCCTGGCCAAACACTACAAAATAGTAATAATAATAATTATATGAATAAATAAATAAATAAAAAGCACAGAACAGAGTGAGTTAGGAGGGTGACTTCAGCTGGCCAAAGTCCCTGTGAAATACTGGCTGTGGTTTCAGTTTTCAAGGTGCATTTGATCCCTCAGAAAGCTTTCCTGGAGATTCCAAGAGGTCCCTTTGAAACCTACTTGCGCTGGTATTTACTTATCTGGACTAATGGTAGTGAACGCACATACTTGCAGTCGTACTGCTCAGCTCCAACGGGGGACCTGGGCCCATTTCTCCCCTGTCTTCCAGTGACACTCATCGAGGACCTAAGCTGTGCAGGGAAGGCCAAGGCAGTGCGGAAGCTGCAGGGAAAGTGGCTGCGCAGGCTTCAGCCCCTGCCCCAGACCCTAAGAGCCTGGGCACTGCTCCAGCTGGACGGGCCTCCACGGGTGCGCAGGGCAGCCAGTGCTCGCCTTGCCAGTGCAGCTGGGAATAGAAGCTTCCGGGAAAAGGTACAGTGCTGGAGGCAAATGGCAGCACCCAGGCTGCAGGCATGTGAGTTGGGGGAGGCAGGCATTTTCTCTCTTACAGAAAGCACAAAGGACTGAGCCATGGGGATGGGGCTGCACTGGCTGGGAGGTACTTTGATGGAGGGACTGGTGTTGCCAGGCCCCTGAGGGTCACATGTGCTGTACCTACAAGCCTGCCACCTGCCTCAGTGCATCTAAAGTGACATGTTTGGTCTCTGAGATGTCACATGAGATTCTTGCAAGCTGAATGTTTTTTCTTGGTTTTGATGGTCATCTGCACTTAATTTCAGTTAATACTTGCAGTTGGTAACAGTCCATTGCATTCCATTCAATTGCAAACCAACAGACAGGGCTCTTTCGCCATTTGGGTTCTTGGCCTGTGACTACTGTATGTTTAAGGCACCAGACAAGGAAGGTGGGGAAGGTGACATTGAGGCTGCACCTTTGGTCTCAGTTCCAGATGGAGAGAAAATCTCCACTTACGTTGTCAACGGTCCTTGGAACACATCTGCTTACTTTGTGGTGATTTTAAAGTCTGCTTGGACTTTTAGACACACGCAAAAGTAGACAGAACAATACTGTGAATCCACACCCATCTGTCACCCCAGCCCAACCACTGTCAACCACAGCCCAGCTCCCTACAGCAACCCCCCATATTATTTTGAAGCAATCCCAGACATCCTGGCTTACAAGTCAAAAGAATTCTTCCAAAAATTATAACTATACCGTATCACATATAAAATTAATCAATCATCAATTCCTTCATATATCTAATGTTCAAATTTGAAAGTCTTAAGTACCCTGTTTTATTTTTGTCTTCTTGCGAAACTGGGATCTACATAAGTTGTACACATTGTGGGTGGCTGATGTCTTCTAATTTTCATTTGTTCTGAAGGTTCCCTATCTCTTTTTTTCCCTTGCAATTCATTTGAAAATACAGGGTTGTCTGGTAACATTTTGACTTTCCTGATAGCGTAAGTTTAATGTGCTTCTCTGTCTTCTATAGTTTCTGAAAATTAGTAGTTGGATTTAAAGACTTCAGTGGATTCAGCTTTATTTTTGTGGGGGTTTTTTTTTGGGGGGGGGGTGTATACCTTGTGTGTACCACTGAATACTGCAAAAAAAGGCCTCAGATGACAGGCCCTTAGAGATGGCATCAGATTGGGGCAGAGGGAAGGAAGCAGACCTGTGATGATCCTCTTCCTTTTCTAGAGACAGTGGGCAATGTGATTTTCCATACTCATGTGCCGACACTTTTTACCAATGCCCTGTGTAGGGAGGAGGAGGATCTGGATCAGCACCCCAACTCTGTCTTCCCAAATCAGACTAAGAGTCCCCTGAGGATGGAAAGGCAGCCATTCTCGTTTGGCTCTGGGCACAGGTCCCTTGGAGCTAACTCTGTGCTTGGGCCCTTCCACCTCCTCAGCCTTGCACCTGAAGGTGTGGCCACTCAGCCACGAGTGGACACAGACCGGATCCTGGGCTCTCACTTTAGCCGCCCAGCTTGGCCTCCTGTGTGGGCAGCATGCCCCATGCACTTTCAAACTGACCCTCATGACAAGTTGTGCAGCCAGTCCAATGCCAGCTTCATTTTCAGCTGAGTTAGGCTGAGAGGTGAAATGAGTGGCCCTGGTTGTGAAACTAAGGGGGCAGGCTCAGAGATGTGACTGGAAGAGGGTGACAAAGGAAAGAGACCTGTTTCACTCCAGCCTGAGGGAGCGGCCTCTCCTGTTGTTGGCCAATGAGGGTGATCCCCCTTCCCGTATGTCCACTTCTGTCGTTCCCAGCTGGGCACCCGGGTTCTCTGATTTAGTGTTTTTATAGACAGCAGTTTCAGGATATACTTCTGAAACATTAGTAGACAAAAAGAGCTTTCTTTATTTTATCAGCTCAGGGGTCAGTTTGGTGGGGATAGACATCAGAGTATAGCTCCTGTGCTTGTGTACAGCTGGCCCACAGTAACAGACCACATCCTCCTGAACTTTGTCTAGAAAAAGGCAGGCAGTGCTTGCCTTGCCGTCAGCACCTGGAGGGTGGCTGGCCCAGAAGCACCCCGCCCTCCAGTCTGGCCATCTTACTTCCTAGGCCCTGCTCTTCTACACGGATGCCCTGACAGAGGGCGACCCCAATCTCCAGCAGGCAGCATGCCTGGCGCTCAAGCAGCTGAAGGTGAGTCTTCTGTTTCCCTAGCAATGACTGACACAGGACCTTGTTAAAGTTAGTCAACCTCGCATGATGCCACTGGCATAAAAAAAAAAAAAGAAAGAAAAATAAATACATCACTGCCAGCAAAAAAGAGGAGCCACCAATGGCTCTGCCACCAGAGACCCCAATGACAACACTCAGCGAGCATTCCTTCCAGCCCTGGGTGACCACGCAGGTGGCTCCAGAGACTTACTTCTGAGCTCTTGAATTACATGCTTTAAAATTCACAATTAAAAGAAATTTTAAATTTCAATAAGGTCACTGTAAAAAGTGTAAAATACACAGATGTAAAAGACAGCTATTTAATCACCCAGTTATATAACAGAAACCGCTGCTAACATTTTGGTATATATATTTTTTGTGAGTGTGTGCACATTTAAAATTGTTGATCATATAAAGTATAATTCCAAATTCTTTATGGTGTCTTCAGAATGTAATTTAGCCCACTCACCCATTGTAGAAAATGCAAGTTTTTTAAATCTACCTTTTTGATCATAAATGTCATTATGAACATCTCTATACATAACGCCTTTTTTTTTTTTTTTGCAGTTTTAGGCCGGGGCTGGGTTTGAACCCGCCACCTCTGGCTTATGGGGCCGGCGCCCTACTCCTTTGAGCCACAGGCACCGCCCTCTGTACGTAACACTTTTTAAAAAACGTGTGCCATTCTGGACAGTTCCTTAGTCTAGACACCTCCCCCCCACTGTTACTCTAGGGCAGGTGTCCTCAAACTTTTTCAACAGGGGGCCAATTCACTGTCCCTCAGACCGTTGGAGGGCCAGACTATAGTTTAAAACAAAAAACAACAAACAAACGCCTATGCACACTGCACATATCTTATTTTGAAGTAAAAAAACAAAACGGGAATTCAGCCACATCGCCTCATGTGGCTCACGGGCTGCAATTTGAGGACCTCTGCAGGGCCTGACATGTTTTTGAGATTCTCGATACAACCCAGCTGTCTACAATCCTGTAGGTGTAGACCTAATCTGCATTTGGAATTCTCACTTTAAAAGATCATTGCTCAGGGTGGCGCTTATGGCTCTACGAGTAGGGTCCCAGCCCCATATACCGGGGGTGGTGGGTTCGAACCTGGCCCTGTCAAAAACTGCAAAAAAACAAAAAAAAAAAATCATTGCCTTTGCTACATAAAAGATAGTGCAATACAGACTGCACTCACCCTATTCATTCTGAGAAATTCTAGGAGACACACCTGGATAGAATCAGAAAACCAGCGATGTGAGCCAGCAGAGGGCGCTGCAGGTCAAAGCAGGCCCTGGCTTCTTGGCGAGCAGCCCCTGGACAGTGCCCCATCAGCCAAGTCTCCTGGCTTAGGGCAGCTCTCCTGCCTTGGGGGTGACGGGAAAGTCCAGAAGGCAACAGGTCTCCTTCTTTCTAATTTGGCATCCATGAAACAGGCTCTGCTAATGGCTTGGCTCATTAGCAGACATCAGGACTGCAGAGATGGGCGGTACCTGTGGCTCAAAGGAGTAGGGCGCTGGCTCCATATGCCAGAGGTGGCAGGTTCAAACCCAGCCCTGGCCAAAAAAAAAAAAAAAAAAGACTGCAGAGATAAGATGCTTTCAAACAAAGGTGCCACTGATGAACCTGAGGCCACTTAAAGCCTGGAAGCCTCAAGAAAAGGGGCTGAGGAGGCCCCCAGAGACCATACTAGCGCTGGTCCCATGGGGTTGAGAAAAGTAGATTCCACCTGCTATTGAAAACGTCCCCCCTAATGGACCCTTGTCTCCTAACCTCAAACAGGGCATTGAAAGCATCGATCAGATAGCCAGCCTATGCCAGTCCGACCTGGAGGCCGTGCGAGCGGCTGCGCGGGAGGCCACACTGTCCTTTGGTAAAGTAGAGCACTAAATGTAGTGAGTGGTGGGGTTCCTAGGGCCCTCAGAAGAGATGTGCCGGGGGGGGGGGGAGGGGGGGAAGGGGGCGTGAGGCAGCGGCGCACAACTCTCAGCACAAGCAAAACAGCCCCAGTGCAGAATCAACCTGATGTTTCACTATGCTCTGGAGGGGCAGGGCTCCTTCACGGTGGAGGGGCAGCACATGTCCTACTGTTTTTTGTTTTGTTTTTGCAGTTTTGGGCCAGTGCCCTACTCCTTGAGCCACAGGCACCACCCATTTCTTTCTTTCTTTCTTTTTTGTTTGTTTTCTTAAACTTTGGTAACTTCTTGCACATGCTGCCTGCCGGAGCCTGAGGCCCAGGCATCAGCGAGCACAACCTGTAACCTTGGCCTGCCAGAGTAGGCAACACCAAGGTGGGAGACTCTGAGTGACAGATCACCTTACTATTTCAGGTGAAAAAGGACACTTAGCTTTCGAGAGGATGGACAAACGTTGTTCAGAACAAAGAGAAATCTTTTCCCAGGAGGCAGATGTTGAAATCACAGTATTTTAAAAAGCCCTGGTGGAGAAGCTCCGATCTGGCATCTGGCTTTTTATTGCAGTCCAGCCTGAACCCAGGCCCTGAGCTTTGGGCAGGGGGGTGCGGGGGGGGGGGGATGCTGTGCACTCCTCCAGAAGGCTGAGCTGTCCGACCTGCACCTGAGGCTTCAGGCCACTTCCACAGCCACCGCGGGTGAGTGGGGCTTTTGTACAGAAGCAGAAAAAGGCCATGCACAGCACTCCCAAGGCTGGACAGCCTCAACTGAGCGCTGGACTTTTGACTCCTGACTGACCTCCCCCCAGGATACAGCGCTGAGCCTCGCTACAAAGAGGCTAAGGCCAGGCAAGTTGAAGCCCTGAATAAAGGCTCCAAGGTGAGTACGTGGAACCTGAGGGCTCCCTGCACGTCAGCTGGCTCAGCACTTCTGCTTCGATAAATGCTGGGACGGAGGAGGCCACCAAGCCTGAGATTATAAGACCGCAGAGGTTCTAATCATTTCAGCAGCAGCCAGCTGTCAACTTCCCACAACCTACACTCTTCACTTGAGCTGCAGCCGAGATGCCAGTGGAGCCCAGGGACACTGGGGACTGAGCATGGACCCTGCTTTCACCATGTTCAGCACCGTAAGGGAATGAAGAAAACACACCAGCTGCAGAGCCTTGAATGTCATGGGCAGTAAAACCATTCCCTTTGGCCATACTCATCAAAATGAAGTCCAAGTTTTAAAACAAGTTGCCTGATGGCCTCTTAAATAAATTACTTCAATAGTCATAAGCTGTTTTGGAGGAAGATTTCATTGAAGAACATGTTGCTAGAGAAATCAAACTATTTTCCTATTTAAGTCTATTAAAAAGCTAACCATGGTCCTGAGATGTCTCTGTGTTAATAAAGAGATAGCACTGAGTTTAAATGCTGCTATCAAAAGTGGGGAGAACCTCGTAACTTAAAACATTCTCACTCATATATTTTGTGCCTTTTTTTGGTTTAATGTAGTATTTATTTCCCTTGTCCATGTTTGATGTTCCAAAATTTCAATTAAACTATTTTAATTGGTGTTCACTTTGCACAAAAAAGTATAGCATAGTAGAACCTCCGTAGTTGAGCGCCTCCCTACACTGACCACCTCCTTTGAAAGTTGACCTCATTTTCAGACTGGACATGCACCACATGTATGTATCAGTACAGTAGGCCTAGTTCCTCATGTTGACCAGTTTATTACAGTCCCCTGGGTCAACTCACAGAGGTTTTTTTTTTTTTTTTTTTGAGACAAAGCCTCAAGCTGTTGCCCTGGGTGGAGTGCCTTTGCATCACAGCTCACAGCAACCTACAACTCCGGGCTCAAGCGATTCTCCTGCCTCTGCCTCCCAAGTAGCTGGGACTACAGGCGCCCACCAAAACGCCTGGCTATTTCCTGGTTGCAGCCATCATTGTTGTTTGGCGGGCCCAGGCTGGATTCGAACCTGCCAGCTCCGGTGTATGTGGCTGGCGCCTTAGCCGCTTGAGCCACAGGCGCCGAGCCACCTCACAGAGGTTTTACTGTAGTTTTCCCAAACAACCTGCTGGGGAAGGTCACCTCTGCTGTCCTGTAGGGCTCTCCCAACTCAAAATGTGTCCTCACATCATAAGGAGGGTGGCCTCAGGCAGTATGCTCCCTGGATGCTGTGCTGGGACTCCCCACGTGCTCCTGAAGGCTCCCAGTATTCCCTATCCTGTATGGGAATCCTGCAGCATGGCCTTTGGCCTTCTGCCCCATCTGATTCCCAAAGTTGTTAAGTTTTTTTGTGACACTGACAAGCTCCCTCTTATTGAAAGCTTAAATGCCATTTTTGCGCGTGCCTTCTGAGTCCCCAGGCCCCTGTGGATATCCTGGAGCCACATAACCACAACTTGTACTGTCACTTGTCTTCTTGTCCCCTGGGCCCAGCTGGTAGGCCGGTTGTGCAATGGTCACACGACCCTGAAGGGTATACAGGAATTCTCTGTACTATTTTTGCAATGTTTTGTAAGTGTGAAATTACTTCAAAACAAGAAGTCAAAAAAATCACTTTGGGGGGGGTTGGTTTATGCTGTTTAATTTTGTACCCAGGAGAGAGACTATACTAATTTTTTATATCTCATTGTTTCTAAGTCATTTCTACATCACATATGACTTTACAGACATGTTGAAATGTAGCAACCATAGAGTTCCTTACCAGCAATTGGCTAAGGGACACGGTTTGAGGTTAAAACAGCTCTTCAAATAACTTGAAGTTTGTTAATCCAAGGGCCCTGTACATACAAAGGTGGGTTTAGGGGAAGGAAGTGGGTTGAGGCCTGAAGTGTTAAACAAGCTCACCAGCCAGGGTGAGCTCTCCCAGCCCAAACTCCAGGAAGCCGTAGTGGAAAATTCTAACCCCACTTGATTGACAACATCTGTTTCACATCAGCAGGGAAGGAACAGGATTGCCCATCCTGGTTTAGGTCCATTAAGCAAAGAAATGGGAAGCACCCCAAATCCATATTCTTTAGAAAAAAAAAAACTTTTATTGTTGCAACTGAACTGCAAATCCATCATTTATATGGCAAGTTGGAAAACTGTACAATTTGACAGTTCTGTGAGGTCACAGAAGACCCTGAGACACGCCCCCCACCCACCCGGTCATGCATTTGTGTATACACACACCTGAAAAGGCATTATACCAAAACACCTTGCTTTGTTTCTTTGTTTTTATTTTTGTAAAAATGGTTTATTCCACGGCCATTGTAAAAAATAATGACCCGATGAGTAAATATTGGCTTAAGGCATATAGCAGAGCAGCTCGCTACCTCTCTAACATACGTGTAACAGGTGGAGAGCCATCCGTTCTCCAAAGATAGGTGGTTAAACCAGTACATCCATTTTGAAATGCTACTATATATACACACCCAAACTACTACATACATATACAGGACTTAAAAAAAAAAGCCCAAATCAAAAATGCTCACAGCCTGGCACCTAAGTCTTATCCACACCTCACCAAGGTTCTGGGGGGTGATGCCGGGAAATGTTCCCACCACAGACTTTCTCTGTACTGGCTTCTCCCACGTGAAAGGCAAAATGTGAAAATGCTGGCAAGAGAGTGCTCGGGAGCTACAGCTGCCTTTTTGTTCTTGGTAAAAAAGCCACTTAATGTGGAGGGCTGAAGTTCCCCTCGCAGAAGAGTCGTGAGCACCATCAGTCCCCACAGGGTTGAGGGCGGGGCAGACGCACCTCTCTTGGCAAAGCGAGCCTGGACGGGACGGCAGCAGGCTGACTCTTAGGGGACCGTCACCCAGGCTGTTTCAGGAAGTGTGGCTTCCAACAGCTGCCTTGCTTCCAAATCACGGTCTATTCAAGGAGAGTGTGAACTTGGAACAGTGGAGGCTGATCCCAACAGAGTGGGGTCCCTGCTTGCCTAAACGTCCAGAGTGGGAGGTGTGAATATGGCTTCCGAAACCCTTGGAATGTCTGAGTTACGGTGAGACCTGCTGCGCCAGGGCAGGCCAGGTCTCACCAGGAAGTCACCAGAGTGTCATGCCAGGAATTAGGCAAATATCTGTTACTGGAAAACATCACTCCATTGCTGAATGGCGACTGCTTCAGCAACAGCCTTAGGAACCACAGCCGTGTAAGGGTCAGATCATGCATAGGCAGACTGGACTTGCACACGGGGCACATTAGTAAGCAGAAATCCAAGGTTCTCATTTCAAGCACATGGTATCTCACCAGGACACAAGGAGACCTTACATGCATTCTAATACACACGGGGACAGCGGTGATTGAGAATAAGGATCTGGGGGGAGGATAATGGGAACAAAGTAATCTCATATCATGTATCTTATTAAATACCCAAGTGTTCATTATATATTATAGCACTGTTCTATCTTCTCACGTTACCCACAACATCACTAAGTAACGACCGCTGACAGCCGTCCTCCTTCCTGGGACTGGTCTGACGCAGCAGGCTCATGGCAAAGTCTTACGTTCCCAGTACTACCTGAGGATTTATTATTGTACTTTTTGATAAAGCCCTTGATGCAAGGCTGACATCAAAAAATTTTAACACATTATTGGTTTAAGAAAATGCTAGTGCACCATGGACACCTTTGGGGAAAAAAATTTAAAAATAAATATGGAGTGGAGAGGCTCACTACACGCAGACTCCACGGAGGCTCTGGGGGTGGGGATGATGGTGAGCTGCCCACCTGGGACGCACCAAGGAGGGGTGCTTGGGGGGGGGAGACAGCCCCGGCCCTGGCGCAGAGCACCTTTCCTCTGCACCGCCAGCATGGTATTCTCCTTTGCTCTCCTCCAAAAATGGCTTGTGGATTTGGAACTCAAAGGAAGGAAGGGGAAGGGGGGAAAAGTAAAAGAATGAGGGGGAGACACACAGCCAGGGAGGGTGGGTCTTAGTGCAGAGCCAACGTCCATCTGGGCCCGGCTCTGCGCTGTCCGGCGGCCCTTACCTGCCGCGGCCAGCCTGCTAGTCGGGCGCGGGCTCTGCGGGCGGAGGAGGACAGTGGGTGGAGGTGGAGTGAGGAGGGTCAGGCTATGTGTTGCTGTTGAACAGGAACTGGAAGGAAACCAAACATTTCGGATGAGCCCGAAGCCACACCCACAGAGCTGCCGACTCCTCCACGACCCCGGCCACACCCCCAGGCGAATCCGACCTTTCAGGGAAGCAGCCAAGGGGGGTTGCTTTTTTGTTGTTTTTTTTTTTTAAATAAATCCCCCGCCCCCAAAATCACCCTTAAGGAAAAACTTGTTTGCATTTTGCAAAACCATCTCATCTACTCAAAGATGGTCACCGGGAAAGAGGTAAAATATTTAAAATAATGAAAAAAGTCTTGTGAGGTGACGTCCATGACTGGAGTTCTGAGGCCAGTCCTCTCTCCTCCCCTTACTTTAACAGCAACACACATCTAAGATGTGGATGTCCGCTGAGATGGCACTCGCTCTCCAAATGAAGGGGAACCCACTCGCCTGGACCAACAGCGTGGTGAAATGCTGGTGGCTACCTGGGATGAACTCTGCCCCGAGGGAGGGGTCTCGAGGAAACCCACTTATGGGTATGGGGTGACAAGGGCTGGTACGTGAGCGAGATGGCTGTCACAAGGAGGACTGATGAGAAATGGAACAATGGAAAACCAATGGGGTAACCCTGAGCAAAAGCAGAAGCTGGGTTTTGTTTCTAGAGACACCCTTTGTTGGTTTTCTTCTTAAAGTGGGAAAGCGCAGACACTGCCCCGGCTCAGTGTGCACCCCGAGTGTGACAGCGTCCTAACCCTCTTCTCCAGGGGAGTTTACATTCGTCAAAGTTTGGAATTCTTTCCCTGGGAAATCAAATATAAATTGTATATCTGATTACATCACCTAAGGGTACAAGAAAGTTTCATAAGTGCCTAATCTGTTTTGTTTCAGAAATAACAAAAAGCTGTTTTCTATAAAGTTTAAAAACAACAATGTGTTGTAATTCTATTTTTTCCCCAAAAACAAATGAACAAAAAAAAAAAAAGAAGAAGAAGAAGAGAGAGAGATATTTGGCATTTTCTCTACTTACTCCTGAATAGGTTAAGACCCTGAGAGTAGACTCTTATTATATTCTTGGGACCACAGGGCTCCTTAAAACCCCAGTCATCAATCCTTAATTCTCTTGTTAGCCCTTCCACAGTTCCAGACTTTAAAAACCTTTGATCTGGTTCTTCTGAGACTGGCTCAGATGCTCCACAGAACTGAATCCTAACACTGGGCCAGTGGCAAGCGCTTTCAGCACTGGCGCGCCTCGAGCGCATCTGTCAGTGGAAACATACCCTGTAGCAGAGGTATGCGCCGGCCGTGAGGACTGTGGCCATGCACATGTTGACCAGGAAGGGCTTCCAGTGAGTCAGAGAGTGGTCCTCCTCTTCCTTGGGTGGCGATGGCTCCCCCTTGGCAGGTAGGGAAGCCTGGGCACCTTGCAGACTACCCCCCACGACCCGACGTCTAACTTCAGTGTCTTGACTCGTGCTGAGGAATCAGAGGGGCAGAGATGCATTACTCACTTTGGGGAAGATGGATGGCAAGAACAACATCATTACGGGACAAAATCTAGGCCCAAACGAGCCACATGTAGACAGAACAGAGTGATGTTCACTCACACCAGCAAGGCAGCCCCTCTGCCTGGGCCAATATCAGCCTGAAGTTCATTTGTCACCACCCTCACCCGATGCTTCAGGCAGCAACCATACCCAGAATAGGGTCTACGAGCTGCTGGGAAACTGATCACCTTCTGTTGGAGGACACATTGTTGTGGGTCACACCATGTGTACTGCAACTTCAATGCCCAGTCACATCAGTACACCCAGCTCTTACTCAGAGCTACGAGATATCCCAGCACAAGGAAAAACAGACTTTAACCCCTGAAGAGATCATTGGCTCATCCCTCATTTTTCACTATTATAAACAATGCTATCACAAATACAACTATACATACATATCTTTACAATCTAACCTGGCAACTGCTGCAGGGTAGATCTCTGGATGAATACCACTGCTGGGCCCAAGTATGCAATATCTTACAACTTCCCTCCACAAAGGAGGTACCAAGGGCACTGCCACTAGCAGTCTCAGGCTGAGCTAACTTGAACTCATTCTGTAAGCTTCCCTGCAGGGCCATCCACAACTTGGTCTAGATTCTAGAACATAGGCCAGGGACATGTTCTAGTTATCTTAGTATTCCATATCCATCAAAGGTTCCTCAGATCGAAAGGAAGATGGCAATTAATTTAATCAAGAATGCTTGAAAAGTTTAAGTTCCCCAGAGGACCACTGTAGGGGCTGAAGGTGCATGGTCAGACCTGGACATCAAATGTCAGGACTAGAAGACACCTTGGGGAAGGCACTGCCACTGGAACACCCTACTCAGCGGCACCAAGCCTCTTGTTCCAACAAGCACCTCCAGGTGGCACTAGAACCCTAACGAAGTCATTCACTTCCCAGGGCTGCACAGAGCCCCAAACCTGCCTGTGACAACTGCGGTTGTAGGAGCCCATTTTCCAAGGATGTGGAAGCTTTGCTTTCCCAGGGGAGGCAGCATCCATAGTATTTCAATATCAGCATATGTTTCTAGAACAGAAGGTCATTTCCCCTCACCCCCAACAAAATGGGACCCTCTCACATTACCTCTCCACACTGTAGGGGACATTTAAGGGGCTTCTGATTTCTTCCTCAATGGGGCAGTCTTTATCCTCTTCAGTCTCATCCTTTACCCACTGGTGGTTTGGGAAGAAGTCCTTGCATTTCCCGTTGTGTGGCTCTAGGACGCGTTTGGGTGGCCGGGGAGGTGGGGGTACGTGCTCAGGTGGCGGCTCCAGGTCCTCATGGGAGAGCTCTTTCCACTGATCCTTGAAAGAGCAGCAAGAGGAAGTCCCATTAGTGTTCGCTTTTGGCTGGTTTGTCAGGAAATCCACTCCCCTCTTAGTAAGCAGAAATGACGCCTTGGTGAGGGGCTCTCGGCTTCTCGGGGCTCCAGCCATAGCCTTGGAAGATGAAATCTTTCAAAAATAGTCTATTCCTCCTATCAGTGTTCAATACATGAGCACTTCTACGGCAGAAACTGGAACGTGGCGAATACTTTGACAACTTTCTAGCTATTTTAAACATGAAGGGCAGTTATTTCCTGACGTGGCAGAATTTGAATTCTTACAACAGAAAGGCACCTTCAAAGACAAAAACTTAAAACCATTACACTTGGATGAAAGCGAAAGTGATGCTGACCTGCACTGAGGAGTCTCCCATGATGAACTTGGCACCTTCGATCACAGCCAGGTAGGAGAAGCGCAGCTGGTCTGCTGTTTGGATCAGACCCATCCGAAATTTCCTCATTTCTAACAGTACTTTCTTGATATCAACGGAGGAAGGGTCTTTCCTTTTGTCCATCTGAAAGTCAAGAAGAAGACACAATCACCCAGGTCCAACATGACTTTCCACTTTTCTGAAGAGGAGAGCTCCATTTCTAGATTATTAGGAAGAACCATAGCAGGGAGGCAGAGGAATTCTAGAAAATGTGAGAAAATGCACAAAATCAGGACCATGTGAGCACAGGTTTGAAAGAGTTAAGAATTAGAGGGAAGAAGATTCTTTGGCTCTGTCTGGATTCCATGTTACAATTAGGAACATCCCTGCAAACAAAGCCATTTAGAACAAAGCTGCTTTCACAGGGGAGAAGCTGTTACAAAGTGGAGGTCAAAGCTGAGGAAATGCACTTGTGAAGACAGTAACAAAGGAGCTGTGGCCAGGCCAAGGCGGGAGTTCAAACGCCTTCCCTGCAAGGGCCTCCTTACCAGCAAGAGGCAGGTGTCGGCCAGACAGAAGGTCCCCGACCTGCCGATGCCGGCGCTGCAGTGCACCACAATGGGGCCGTGCTCCTGGTCGAGCGAGCCTGACTCTCGGACTTTGAACAAAAAGTTCAGGAATGAGGCTGGAGATTCAGGGACTCCAAAGTCAGGCCATGTGGTATAGTGGAAATGTAATATCTCCCGAGTTTCTTGAGTCTGAAAGAGAAAAATACTCAAAGGTGATTCTGAAAGACTCATCTGTACATAAATCACAAATTCCAAGACATACAGAGTGACTTTGCGTGCACCTAACTATCTATTCTCAGATTTTCTCCCAGGGTCCTTGCACCCAGTCAACAAATACCAAGCCCTGGGTGCCAGGCCTGTGTTGACACGGACTTGCAAGGGGATCCTGCTCAGATTTCACTGTCCCTCAGGATGGAACTGTCTCCTCACCTCTTTTCTCCAATGTCCCTATCACTTCCACGGTCTCCCTGGTTATGATTGGTTTCTTCTCTCTGCCTCACAAGTCACAACAACACTGTGCTGCTGCCCATGAGAATCCTAGATCCCTAAAGGCTTCCTGTGACAGTGAAAACGTCACTGCATGTGTGGGGCACCAGCTCTGGGCAACTCAAGATTTTTCAAGACTATTTGGAAATTTCAGAGGATTGTCATTTTAGAGAAAAAAGTAACCAACTGAGCATCCGAAGACTGCAATATGCAGCTCAACACCCAGCTGAGGAGACGGTCGTGAAGGGGCTATGACAGGAGCGGCAGCAGTTGCCCCGTGAGTTGACAGCGTGCTGGTGCACTGGCACTGAATCCTCCCACCAACCCTTCAGGCAGGGACTCCCACTGTTCCCACTTTCCTGAGGAGGAGGCTGAGGCTCACAGGGGGCGAGCCATGTTCAGAGCCTTCTCCAGACCCCTTTGAAGGAGGACCTCAGCCCTTGTCCCAAAACGTTTCTTCCCCCAGAATGGTCTGCCCCTGAGGAGCAGAAGAAAGAATGGCCAACCCAGGTGGCTCTGTTCCTTCCACAAGCCTTCTAGTGGCCAGAATAAAAGGTAATTCTCACTGTGGGGAGAACGCTCAAGACAAGAAGGCTGCCATGCCCACCTCAAGGGTCTCCCTGCTACACGACACCATGACGGTCCCCACGCCACGTCAAGAGCAGCTAATGGTGAAATGCTGCTTTAGGCCAGACACCTGCTTACAAATGCCTTCCTTCGTCCAGCAAATGTCCAAAACATGTCCATCATGTGACAGCCAGCATGCCAGGCTCATAAGGACGAAGGTGATACTTTGTCCTCACAGAGGTGCAGCACAATTACTATGGCCTCCCCTGACTCAGTATCAAACATACTTGACATCTTCTGCAGAACCATTAGAAACCCGCACGTTAGGATAATGTGGAGGACCACGCCGAGCAGTTCTATTCTTTCCTCCCTAGAAAATGATCTCCATTTAATGGCATTTAAGAGAAAGAAATACCTTTTCTATTTTGGGGGGAAAGACAGGCACTTAAAAAATACTTTTGAAACTGAATAAGAAGGCATGCCAAAAGCAATTTTTCTTTCAATCTTTAAAAAGGTGTGGGTTCTCTCCTGTTGACACCCTCCCTCATACATGCCTACCCTCCTGCGTTCATTCTAGGCCAGTGCTTGAAAAGACACCCATGGATGAGAAAAGTCTTTTCAAAAACAAAGTCAGTTGGAGCAAACAGGTCCTAACATCAAACCCTATGAGCTGGCTGTTTTGTCCCACCAAGCAAAAATCACAAAGCTCGAAATGCTTGAAATGCAGCCTCCCTCACCAAGCAGGCGTTTACCCGAAGTCACTCTTAATCTCAGGCTTGCAAGTGCTAAAAGTACTTTTTAAAAAGTGTACTCCACAATCCTGCAGGCACATTCCAGCATGCAGCCAACATGATGCTGGGAACCCTCTGTCAAATGCCTCCACCCTCACGCGGCTGTGGAGGGACGGGCGGCATCGCCCTGATCACAGCAGCTGGACTGCTGCATTCCTCAGAGGCCACACAGCTCCAACCTCTGCTCCACTTCCCGGTAACCTGAGCTAAGTTCTGGATATTACTTCCAACTAACTACAAAGTGGGTAACAGGAGCCATGACGACTAAGCAGTGCACGGAAAGTGAAGACGCGGATTAACCCAGAAGCAGAGCCCTGCCCTCCACACAGCCCAGGGAGCCCCACTGCCAGGGCTCTCCACCACCTCATTCCTCTTCAGACTCTGACTGTGGCCTGCTCCCCCAGGCAAGCCCAGGTGATGCCCTCCATGGTACCAGATACCCTTTTTCTGAGCAAGTGCTCTGAGCCTGATACTGGTCCAACCCTTCCCATGTGAGACCTCCCAGAACCCTCACAAACCTGAACCAAACAGAAGAGGAAACTGAGATACCATTGAGAGGTGATGTCCCTTGCTTTAAGCCTGAGTGACTGACCAGGAGGGGCTGGGACTCAACCTTAGGCGGCTGGGTTGCAGAGCCAGTGGCCAACCCCCAGGTTACTGGCATCCCGGGCACCGCCTGGAGCTCCCTTCACTGTTCTCAGCACTGGCCTGGCTTCCTCTAAGTGTGACTCCAGGAGAATTATTCCCAATCCCCAGGGGCAGGGCTGTGGGTGGCAGTGCCACTTAGCACAGTGTCAGAAGCTGATGTTATAAATTTTTCCCACAATAAATAAACACAAGACCTCACCTAGAAAGCTTCCATGACTAGGAAACTGGAATCAGCCTGGCGGGCCCTTCTTCCCTCACTTCAGACTAGGGGACTGAGCTCCACAAGGAAGGCAGGATGCCCCGCGGGCGTTGAACTTGCAGCTGCTACTTCATTCCCTCTGCAGTTGCACAGGCAGCAATCGGTGATTTTTAGATAAGAAACTCCCTTTTTCCTGAGAATTGGTATTAGCTAGCATTAAAGTTTAGAGAGAGTGCTCTGTGGAGAAGGTGACACCTATGGCCTCTGCTGTCCCCAGGCACTCTGCTGGTCACTTGGTAGGTATCACACATGTATGCTCTGCTCACCATAGTGCTCAAATGACTTTTTTTTTTTTTTTAAGGGGAAGGCAGGGAAAGTGGGCCCAAACCACATCTTGCTCGGGGTCTACAAAACTTGGGAACACCAGTGCTAGGAAACACCATGCAAGGAAGGCGACATCTCAACCCAGTGACTGCCCAAAGCTCTGAAGCGCACGCCACACTTACTGTCAGGTTTTCCAATTCTAATTGCCGTACTGTATAATATGACTTGATGTCTTCAGAGATCAATGTTAATTTCAGATTTGTGTCTTCAAAGATCATTTCTTTTTCTTCTTTTTGTGGCCAGTACTGTGCACATTTTAACTAGGGAAGGAAATAACATCGAATTATTGTTAGCAACTGTTTTCCTATGGCAAGAAGTGTGGAGAACATTCCATGAGCTTTATGATAACCCAATGGCCTGGGGTTTTCTGAACATGGAAGTTGTGGTTAGAAAGTTGTGGGTCTCTCGGGGAGATGGAGGGCGGGGTATATGAAACTAGGGCTGGCTGTGCAGACAGGGCTCAGACTTCCAAATCCAGGGGCCCTTGGTTATCCACAGCAATGAGATGCTGCAGGCATGTAACCCTACAAGGTGAAGCCAGATTGCACAAAGAGCTTTGTCTTTCACAAACTCCTCTATGTAGCCAGTTGCAACATTACCAAGGACTTAGGTGGGCTGCTGGTATGGAGTGGTGCCTTGCTCTGCAAAGAAAGCTCATAGGCAACTGAAAACAAGACTGAAGAGACAAGAGGGGAAGCCCTTTTGGAAGGGTGAAGAGCTGTAACCAGATGCAAACTTTCAGAGGAGGCGCAGAGGGGCTCCTTAGGGTTTGGGTTTCATTCTGGTTTGGATCAGTTCAGAATAGCTCAGAAAAATACTTCCGATGCTCTATTTTGATAATTTCAGAAACTATTTGATGTTTTCAATTTAAATGTAGCGCATCAAGTTTTCTTTAAAACATGCAAAGTCATAAAGATTGGGTTTCATTTGGAGTCTAAGAAAAACTATTTGGTTCAAGTTTAGTGACATACTTTACTTGAATTAAGTTTCCACACCACATTTCTTTCTTTTTTTTTTGAGACAGAGTTTCACTCCATCATGCATGCTGGAGCACTGTGGTTTCAGCCTAATTCACAGCAACCTCAACCTCCTAGGCTCAAACAATCCTCTTGCTTCAGCCTCCAATAGCCAAGACACAATACCTGGCTAACTTTTTCTATTTTTAGTAGGGGGGGGTCTCATTCTTGCTCAGACTGCTCTCAAACTGCTGAGCTCAAGCAATCCTCCTGCCTTGGCCTCCCAGAGTGCTAGGCTTACAGGCGTGGGCCACCATACCTGGCCTGCATCATTTATTCAAATATTTTGGCTTGCAGAGGAATGTTTTGGACAAAAACGATAAGTTGACAGCTGGGTCTGTGAGCCAGAAGGACCAACCATGAGCCTGGAAAAGCCTCAAAGACCTCGTGATTCTTACAAGTGTCAGCATGTAAACAGCTCTTTGGTAAGTGACACTTGTAGTTCATAAGCACTGGTCCACTAATATAGCCTTGGGGGCAAAGGATGATGTGGTCCACTTTTTAGGGCCAGCCCTGTGTCATCAAGAGATACTGTTGTACCCAGAAGAGAAAAGTGGACTTAGGGCTAAAGGGAAAACAGTACAGATGTGCTGCAAGAGTACAGAGAGGGGAGTGTTCCAGGCTGCGTGAGCTTACAGCAAAGAGATCAGAGAAAACTCCATGGCAAGGGAAGGTTTTGAAGGACAACTAGGATGTCCTAGGCTAGGGAGTGACTGCTAGGCTCAGAGGAACAGCTGGAGAAAAGGCCAGGGAAGGCCCAATCACAGCCCACTCTGGCAGCAGGCCCAGGAACTGTGGCATGATCTGGGGCGATGAGGAGGGTGAACCACAGATGCCTACTGGCCCTGCCTGCTCTAATGAGCTGGAAGCTCCCCCCCACCCCCGCCAATAAAACTAAAGCAAAGAGTGAGATAGATAAATTAGGAGACGCCGGCTGTGATGCCAGCACAGCATCGGACTTCAACTGCCTGTTTAAAGTCTCAGTCCATGTTACCTGCCACATCAGTAAAGAGCTGCCAAAGATGAACTCCTCCGAGGGGGACAATGTGCAAAATCAAAGTAATTCTGTCACTCCAGATGCAAAGGCATTAAGTGTATAGGAAGACCCTTGCTCAGCCAGAGTGGGTGAGGCAGCCAAAAGCCAGCCCTCAGAAGAATGTGAATGTGTATTTATTCCAACAATGAGAGCTTGTGATGCCTCCAAACCCCAGAAACAAAGAGACTGACCTGGTAGGTTCCAGACCCACCGGTGCAGCAGTAGACACTCAATACAGTGAGAGCAGAGAGAGAAGGAAGCAGAGATCAGAAAGGCCAAAGGGCCTGCTGCTACACAGGAGTAGGAGGCCAGTGCTCCTGTCTCAGGAGCAGGACAGAGGAGTCTTTTAAATCTCCCCTCTGTGCACCAGGCAGTCACTCTCCAAACTGAATATAAAGGCTAACAAACCTCTACAACAGTGATTTTCAACCTGTGTGCCACAGCACACTCGTGTGCTATGTATGAGAGGATCTCAGGTGTGCCATGAATATTTTTAAAGATCATTAAATTATTTTCAAAAGAAGTTCAAAACACAGTAAACATTCTTTTTTTATTCCTTTTTTTTTATAAACATAGTTCACAGTAAACATATTCTTTTTTTATTCCCTTTTTTTTTTTTAAATATATATTTTATTAACTTTTTTTTTTTTTTGATAAACATAGTTTAAGTGTGCCGTGGTCAACTGTACGTTCAAGTGTGCCGTGAGATAAAAAAGGTTGAAAAACACTGCTCTATATATCGTCTAGGTAAAGACCAAGACTTGGAACTCTACAAGTGAGGAATTCTGTCCTACAACCAGCACCCAATATATATGCTCCAAGAACACTTAGGCATTTATACAACATGTTATGCCCAGCTCTCTTGTTATTTCCTGTAGAAATTTTTATTTTAAACATACAAAATTAAAAAAAAAATTAGACGCGAGGCGACTAATTCTAGTTATCCTATTATGCTGATACATGTGGACTTAAAAAGGAGACTGATTTTTACTGGAAAGCCGTCCCTCACCAAGATCCAAGTGAGCCCAGTCTCGGGTTGGCACCAGACAGGAACATGGAGGGGCCAACACACTGGGGCGGGTCTTATAGCTGCCATTTTCACCATGAAGGCAGATGTTAGAGACAGTCCTTGGGGCTTTCCCAAACTAATTACTAGGCAATGGGAAGAAAAATCTATTGAAGTCCATCCACAGTGACCCTGTGATGAACGATTTGGTTTTCCCAAAGAACTGTTACCACATAGAAGTAAGCGGAGGAGAGATGAATGAATCATAAGGTACTTCATGGTACCTTATGCAGTGTCTTGTGCACCAAAGCGCCTGAGAGCAAACCTGCAGGGCTTCCAGGAAAGACCCAGGTGGTGTCCTGCAATGGTAGAGTAAGCCTGCCTTGTTACTCCCCAGGTCTAAGCAACCACCACCACCCGACCGTCACCCAAATGCACACTCTATGCCAGTGATTTTCAACCAGTGTGCTGTGAAAATTTTTAAAGATCATTAATTAATTTTCAAAAGAAGTTCAAAGCACAGTAAGTATATTCTTTTCTTTACTGGTTCTTTTTGATCAACATAATTTAAGTATACTACGGAAGTTTCATTATAGGTTCAACTGTTCACAAACAGTTGGGGGCAGCGCCTATGGCTCAGTGAGTAGGGCACCGGCTCCATATACTGAAGGTGGTGGGTTCAAACCCAGCCCCAGCCAAACTGCAACAACAAAATAAATAGCCGGATGTTGTAGTGGGTACCGTAGTCCCACCTACTCGGGAGGCTGAGGCAAGAGAATGGCCTAAGCCCAAGAGCTGGAGTTTGCTGTGAGCTGTGACACTACGGCATTCTACCAAGGGCAACAAACTGAGACTCTGTCTCTTTAAAAAAAAAAAAAAAAAAAAAAAACAGTTGGAAAACCCTGCTCTATACCAACATGTCTAAAGTCAGTTTTAAAACTGAACCAATGAGAACTACGGCCATTTGAATGATCTCAGTCTAACACACAAAATCATCTTCTGTACAACGGGCTTCTAGGAAGCATGGGGTTCCAGAAGGTAATAGTCAGGCGTGCCAAAAATAAGAGGGAGCATCCTACACTATTTGCTAAAGAAAGTAAACAAAAACCCAAATATTCATTAAATGAAAACTCTCCCAACCTGGTTTTACCATGGGCTGTGTGGATTGTTTATAATTAGGTCAGCTGAGCCAGTAAGACACCATGACTTCTCATGATTTTTCCTAGCCAGGGCTCTGGGAGTGATAAAGTTGAGGTGGAACTTTAAGAATCTCAAACCACAGGCTGGGCGTAGTGGCTCACGCCTGTAATACTAGCACTCTGGGAGGCCGAGGCAGTTGGATTGCTCTGAGCTCACAGGTTCGAGATTATCCTGAGCAAAAGTGAGACTCCATCTCTAAAAATAGCTGGGCAGCGTTGTGGGCGCCTGTAGTCCCAGCTACTCAGGAGGCTGAGGCAGAGAATCACTTGAACCCAAGAGTTGGAGGTTGTTGTGAGCTGAGATGCCACTGCACTCTACCAAGGGTGACGAAGTGAGACTCTGTCTCAAAAAAGTGCCAATTTGCTTTTCGTGCCAATTTACACGTCCAAATAACCATGAATGGAATGGAATAAAGAGGCAAGCAGGGACTGCTGTCACATTATCAGAGTAAACTATAACAGCCCAGCGATTATAGTTTCTTGATGGTCAGCAAAGTAATCCAAAGGGAAGGGTCGTCCCTGTGGATCCGTGATCCATTCATGGTCAGCCGTGGGTGGGAGACCACTAAGATTAGGGCAGTGCGACAACAGCTGCTAAAGGAACCACGTGCTAACTCACAGCAAAGAGGTTTTACCAGAACTTTTAGCAACAAGGAAGTAAATAAATACAAAGCAAATGCTACCATAACTGATGACTTTTGAATAAATGTTTTGCTTTAAAATTTCTAGCTCTCAATATCATCTAGAACTTCCCAACCAGGGGCAACTGTGCCTGGTAGGGACATTAGCTAAAATCTGGAGTCCAGAGATGGAGATAGGGTGAATGCCACATCCTGGGATGGGGCGGTACTGGCCTCAGAGAGACTGCCAAGCCTCCTACAATGCAAAGCATAGCAATATCCCCACCTCCAAGCAAAAAATGACCTGGCCCGATGTCAGCAGTGCCAAGGGTCAGAATCCAACCCCTGGGCTGAGCCCTGTTCTCACGGGCCACCACGTGTCCATCTCTCCCGTGAAGAGCATGTGCCAGGGGAACTTAATGTTTTATTACTTTATTCCGAATTGCTGACAACAGTGGTGAAAGGCGGTGATTTGCTTCACGTTTGTAACTTCATGTTTTACTAATCAAACCACTGAAGCAGAGAGGAAAAAAATAAAAACCACTTTCACTGAAAATGTTATTCTCTAAGACAAGACGCACCATTATTCCATCAACTGAACACTCCTCATCTGTTATTGTTGAACAAATACATACTTTCCTTTTTTAAAAAAAAGTGGGCTGAGGCAAAAAAAAATCCAGAAAAACCTCTCCTAAACCCAAAGCCCTATGATTTTAAACAAGTGCTGTCCAAAGAGGAACATTTCTGTCTGTGTGGGGGAGGGAAAAGGCTTTGTGGTTAATGCTTCAACTTTTCACTGCTAAGGTTTCCTTTCATGTCTTACTTCTTTACACTTGTATATTTTAGGCTCTAAGGCCATAACTGTTCCTTCGTTGGGGGGGTGGCTTCTCTGGAGCCCTCACGCTCTTCTGACAAGCCATGTCTGTGACCTGTGGCAGCCAGGACAGCTTTGAGAGCGGCACCCCAGCTGCACCCAGACCTGGCAAGGCCAGAGACACCCAGTTCTCTGTTCCCGGGTCACATGTTCTTACCGTTCTCCACAATCCTCAGTTCATCTTCTCCTGGGGACCATGAGCTCCAAGGCTAGGGAGCCCCAAAAGTGCTGGCAGGGGAGTGGAGGAACGAGGGCAGGGGAGGGGAGAGAAGCCAGCACGTGTACAGTCTGACGCAGGAGAGAGGCTGTTAAGAAGAAGGCCATCCCAGCAGAGTGAGGAGGGCATGGGAGCATGCTGGCTAGAGGCTGAGCTAAGGACAGCCACCTGAGGGAGTCTGGGAGCGGCATGAGCACAGGCACTGCTATTCCTCAGCCTGGAGCACATGGTAAGCAACTAAAAAGAGAAACTTTCTCCTGGCTGGAGTGTGGAGTGAGGAGACATCCAGGTCTGGAGAACTAAGCCCCCAGATAGGCAGAGTTCTGTAAGCCATATTCTATACTGGCTGGTGAGGGGGAGCCGAGGGAGAGTTTCCAGCTGGGAAAAGCTGTGGTCAGGCTTGTGGCAGAAAGATCGTTCTGGAAGCACGATGCAGGATGGACTGGGCAGAGCACATCAACAGGTAGAGGACAGCTAGAGGCACAAAGGCATGAAGGGTGGTGGCCTGCCCAAATACACAAGTCATGTCCACATACTATCCTGAGGAATGTTTTATGAGTTGCAAAAAATGTGGACTGCCGAGGACCCCAAAGTGCACGAGCAGACAACATCCACTCAGAAGAGATGGCCCAGGTGTCTGCGGAGGCACCAGCACCGAGAGCCCAGGGGCTCCTGCAGCTCAGCAGGGCAAGTTCAGTAAGAGGCACCCTCTTCCAGCCAAAAAACCAGGATGAAGATACACCAAAAACTTCCTTTTCAAAATAAACCTGCGTTCACACAACTCCATAATGATGTAACAACAGCAGCACAGGAAGCCCAGGTGAGAGGAAAACGGCACACACACATCGAACTCTGCAAACAGCAAACACCGACCACTGGTGACAAGGGCAGGAAGGCGTCAGGGGCAATTTTATACCTTGTATCACTTAAGTGACTTGTTTACAACACATCTTTTTATAGTGCTTCTTTTTTTTTTTAACTTTTTTTTTTTGGTAGAGATAGAGTCTCACTTTACCACCCTCGGTGGAGTGCCGTGAAGTCACAGGACCCACAGCAACCTCCAGCTCTTGGGCTTCCACGATTCTCCTGCCTCAGCCTCCCAAGCAGCTGGGACTACAGGCGCACGCCACAACGCCCAGCTATTTTTTGGTTGCAGTTTGGCCGGGGCTGGGTTTGAACCTGCCACCCTCGGTATATGGGGCGGGCACCCTAACTCACTGAGCCACAGGCGCCACCTTTTTAAAAATAAAAATGATACTAGGGAAAATACCAAAGCAATAAAAAAAATAAATTCCAAAAAAAATGGTAACTTTACAGACTGGTACACATGTATACACAGGTGACATAAAAAGCAAATGAATCCACAACTTACCGACCCCTTCTCCATCACTCTGTTGAGCATGACAACACCCCTGCTTTTCTGCTCCCACACCATCTCCCAGAAGTGCCCACATGTATTAGGCAAAGGGCCCTGCAAACATACAATTACACAACGTGTGACATCGGAAACATAAACATACTACAGTGGGAGCTCACCTTTGGTGGTCAGCAGAGGACAGCGCCCTTGGGTCCTCACAAGCCGAGGTAGAGAGATGACTGAGGCTGGGACAGACAGGGACCTGCCTCTCCCTGCCTATTCTATTGCCACAGTTCTATTTTCTGTGTGCCACAGTTCTATTTTCGGCCACACAGTGAAAGGTCATTTCCACATCTCAGTTCAGGGCCTACCAACTAGGTTAGAAATTGTTGATCCTGCTTTTTGGCTTGGGGTGGCTGGCTGAGGGCCCCATGAGACTCATTCCTCAAGGCAGGTGCATTATAGGACAATATGACAAAACTCTCAGGTGCAGGCAAGAGGCAGTGTGGGGGTAAC
Source organism: Loris lydekkerianus (assembly GCA_963574355.1). Classification (NCBI taxonomy): domain Eukaryota; kingdom Metazoa; phylum Chordata; class Mammalia; order Primates; family Lorisidae; genus Loris; species Loris lydekkerianus. Next base: position 3,886 of record CAUYPK010159341.1, on the reverse strand, counting down.
CTTTGATTTGACCCCCAGCTCCAATCACTTATCTGGGACCTTGGACAAGTCATTTTCCCTCTCCATGCCTCAGTTTCCCCATCTTATCTTACCTGACAAACAACAGTACCTATTCATAGGCTTGTGAAAATTAACTATATTCACATATACAAAGCGCTTGGCACAGTCCCTGGAATATCCTAAGTACCCAAGAAAATGTCAGCTGCTGTTCTTAGTAATGATGTGCCTGACCACAGACAGTCTTCATCCTTAGACCAAGGAAATGAAGAGAGTAGACACACTACTGGTCATTCAGGCGGCACAAGCAGTACACTGTCACTGGGGCACAGTGGGCTGGCATGGGCACAGGGTACAAATGTCCAGTTTGTCTCAACTGTTAGGACTGCCTGGAAGGGACACTGTGTATCACCCACATCAGTGTTGGGCCAGCAACACTACTCACCTATTTCCACTTAGCTTCTCCTTTTTCTTTAAATCACTGTCCTTTAAGTCTGGTGACACTCTGCTTGACCACACTAGCCCTCAGTGCCCTCTCACTCCTCCCAGAACTCATTGAACCAGGCAAGTGAGCAGAACACACGGGCAACCCTTTCTCCCCAGGTAACAAGAAAACAGCTCCTGGCAGCCAGAAATCTCATGGCACCTGTTAGCCAACTGGACCTTCCATCCCTCCACCCTGGCCATGAGGCCCCTAGTCACTGCTCTCAGCTACTCACTCAGGGCCCTCCCTTCCCCCAACACCACCCCAGTTTAAGATGATGGTCACATACAACTTGCAAGGGCACACCTCACACTCAGCTGATACTTCATGGGGGAGGAGAAGGAGTCCTTAGACATTATTCTCTAGTCTTCTATACTTCTGACTTTTAAAACAGAATAGGTACTTGCATTATTTGCATAATGAACAACATTGAAAATAAAAAATGGGAAGGGTTTGGGGGCTTGGGAAATGTTTCAGTCATAGCATCTAAGGGTGTTCCTTTAGGGTCAGACTGCTTTGATTCTTTTTGTAAATCCCAGGGCAAAGGGAGACAGTGTAAGCAGCTTACCAATATCCCCGGTGCCATCTTACAAATAGCATAGAACTTCACATGTCCCAAGGAACTGCTAGTGCGTGGGTAAGCAGGACAGTGGTATAGTATATGTTTCCATAGTGATTTCCTTAATGCTACCTTTGACTTTATACACCCTCCAACAGCTATATGAAGAACTTCCAGACCTCCATGCCTAAGCTGAATGGCTGAAATGGCTAAGTAGCAAACTGGACTTCTCCAAAAAAAGAAGTTCTCAAAAAGCCACTTTTGCTTCAGCTTCTTCCCACCAGTTTGCCACCCTTAGGCACGCACACTGCCCTAACCAGCCCACTCTAAACACCCTCAAGGTGTTAGAAAGACCAGGGGCTCTCGGCCTGCTAAAGGCCTGGCCTGTATTTATATACTAAGAACCTCCTCCCTGGCCCCAGGGGACTCACACAACTTGGGTATGTTTACACACTGCCTGGGAGACATCTGGGCTGATTTTGGTCAAGGACGGGGAGGACCTGGGACAAGATCAAAACCTTGGCTGGATAAGCCCTCTTCTAGCTCCCTGCCCACAGGTAAGACTGAGAAGATGGTATGGAATGGGAAAACAAAAATTATGATGAAAAAGAGAACAAGAAACTTAGACTGTTTAGATCAACTAGCAGATAATAGGTTATGACTTAAGAAAATTAATTAAAAAGAAATTCCTTTATCCCCTTTCCCAGACAACTGTGGTCTTTTGATCACATTCCATTAAGTGCTTTATAAGAGGCTCAATCATTAAACTACTCTCAGGACTTTTTCTCCATAAAGATGCCAAAAGCCAATAGGAATTTAAAGTGGATTTTTCACACTTGTTCACACGATCTAATGCTTTTTTTCTGAGCCACAGAAAGAGAACCTGCTGAGGTTGTTCTGAGTGGCTGCCTGAACAAAGATTCCCATCAGTGCTAACTCTCTCAGATTTGCCATCAGGAAGGGAAGTGTTCATTGCAAAGGCTTCTGGAGTCAACACGGCTGCAGGCCTTCCCCTAGCCATAGCTCAGCTGCCTCTGTCAACAGATTCTGAGCAATTCTGACATGTTAATGCTGCTTTCTGTAAGCGCTCATTCCCTGCAATATCATACCATATTTCCCCAAAAAGGTCAGTGTTCTAAACAAACTGAGCCTCTAAAGTGAGATCATTTTTTTCCCCCTCACTTGTTGCTTTTTGGTTTGTTTAAAACCAGACCTTCTTAGGGATGTGGCAGATTTTATTTGCAGTGTAGCTAACAGCACTCTAAAACTCTTAACACTAAAAAAATACAGACAACCTGTTTACCTGGGTAAGAATGTAACTCCTCTGGGCTTCTTCCATTTTTATCAAACTAGCATTGATATAGTCATTATCTTCTTGATGTAGTTTAATCCGACTATGGTCAACTGAAAGGCAAACCAAAACTCAAAGGTTAATCAGAAGATCAGAGAGTTGACACATACGTAGTGTACCCCATGGAAAAGCATAGAAGGTGAGTGGATGGCACTCAGGCCATTCACAGTAACTGAACTCTTGCTATGTCAGTCAAGATTAGTCATCAGTATGGGGTGACTGGTATTTTCAGAAAGGTTTTTCTGAGGTGTTCAAAACTTTGCACTACATAGCAAACAGCAATAAAATACACTAAAACACAGATATATCCTACTTGGGAAATCTGTTCTTAGGTCATATCTTCCTATGATGCTTGTTATTCCCCCTACACCTGACAGGCTGGAGAGAGGCATCAAAGGATTTGTTTTCTGATGTGGAACATAAACTTTTATAGGGTAAAAAGCATAGTACCTTCCATCTTTAAAAGAAACAAAATCCACCAAAAACTCCACCCAGTTCCCACAGCCATAGTTGGTATAATGAGCTTTAGAAAGTAAGATTTATGATTGCACCTCAACCTAACCTATGTCCAGTGGTTGGAAGATTCAATAACCTAAGTACACAGCCACATCAAAATTCATTTCTTGAATTTCTTTATATACATTTTCTCTCTCTCTCTCTCTCTCTTTTTTTTTTTCTGAGACAGAATCTTATCTGTGCCCTGGGTAGAGTGCCATGCATGGCGCCATAGTTCACAGCAACCCCAAACTCTTGGGCTCAAATGATCCCCTGCCTCAGCCTCCTGAATAGCTGGACTGCAGGCACCTGCTATCATGCCTGGCTAAATTTTTTTCTGTTTTTAATGGAAACCAGGTCTCACTCTTGCTCAGACTGGTCTTGAACTCCTGAGCTCAGACAATCCACCTGCCCCAGCCTCCTAGAGTGCTGGGATTATAGGTGTGAGCCGGCCTGTTTTCTCTTTTTTTTTTTTTTTTTTTTTAAAGTTCAAGTATAATGAACTTCAACAATCTTAAAATTTTCTAATTGAGAACATATCATAATCAAATCAAAGACATTTAAAGAGAACTGGAAAAATCTCTGAATCTCAAACACTGAAAGTATATTAATGTACCTTTTAGATTAGCTTTCAGAAATAAACTCATTTGGAAATTCTGCCCCAGGTTACTGAAAAAAACACACTTTTTTTCCTGTCATTGTTACTTTGTCAGAAAAGCAGTGGTTTCTTGAGGGTCACTTTCCTTATCCTGTTAGTACAGATAATAAGAGCAGGTGGGAACTTCTATTTCTGGCATGGCACAAGGGATGAACTTCACACTTAATATAAATTGAGACACTTAGATAATTCTTAAGTGGATCATAGAGATAAAAGACCTAAAAAAAAAAAAAAAAAAAAAAAAAATTTTCCGTGGCTTATTAGGTGTTTAATTGGGTTAAAAAATTACAATTTTATTTTGGCAAAAAAAAAAAAAAAGTGTCGTTGGGGTTTTGTATTTGG
>CAUYPK010159340.1:0-12170 GCA_963574355.1 Loris lydekkerianus | reverse complement strand
ATTGTCGGTTAATGAGCCGGTGATATTGGAACTCGACCTGATTTAACTGCCTCTAACCTTTTTTTGGGATACAGGGCCCAAAGGTCAAGGGTAAATAAGGGTAGCAGGGGAAGAAGGTAGGGTGAAAAACCATGTAGGCCTGTCCACAGGGGATTTTCTAGAATTTCTTTTCTTCTATTTTCTAGATCTTCTTGGAGTGTTTTAATCTTGTTTTGCATGATCTCAGATCTGTTGGCATAAAAGTAGCACTTCTCCTGTAAAAATAAACAGATGCCTCCCTTTTTGGCAGTTAATAGGACTAATCCCCTTCTTGTTGAGGCAAGTTAATCAGAAATTATATGAGTGAGAGTCCTTTTTTAAAATTAGAGTTCTGAAAATTGTTAGTCAATGATAAAATTCTCAAAAGTTGTCAGAAACCTGCATTTGTGAGAGGGTTTTTTTTTTTTTTCATGAATCTTATTTAAGGCACAACACTTTAGGATTTGAAAAGAGCTTCTATAAAGAACAAAATTAAAATAAAGCAATTTATTGTGAACAAGACTTAAAATGGCCTTTTTTTTGGGAAACAGAATCTCACTGTTGCCTGGGTTAGTTAGAGTGCCATGGCATTCACCTAGCTCACAACAATCTCAAACTCCTGGGTTCAAGTGATCCTCCTGACTCCACCTCCCAAGTAGATGGGGCTACAGGTGCCCACCACTATGCCCAGATAATTTTTCTATTTTCAGTAGAGGTGGGATCTCACTCTTGCTCAGGGTGGTCTTGAACTCCTCAGCTCAAGTGATCCTTCCATCTTGGCCTACCACAGTGCTAAGATGATAGGTAACAGTCCCTGCAACTGGCCTAAAATGACCACCATGAAAGATCTGAAAGAGTTAATAATGATGCAATTGACAACGAAATTGAGTTATTTTCTGTGGCCTACAAAAATTTTACATCATAGTCATAATTATGACTGATAATGTACAGCAAGACATATTTTCAGAAAACCTATACAATTTGGAAAACACATTAACAGTATAATCTATATGAATAAATCTAATAAAAACAGCTTGAAGTATGCATAGCTGTTTCTCCTTTTTTTGTAATTTACTCAAAAAGTAAATAAAATTTTATTATCTCTTATTAATATTACGCAAAATGTTGATAAAAGAGAAAAACAGATTTTTCTTTTGTATTAATGTCTTAGTAATACTAAAGCTAATTTTAATAAAACCTTATCGATGAATCCATTCAATTTTAATCAGCTTTGACCACACAAGTAAAATTTCCATTAACCTTTTACAAATTTTTACATTTTTTTCATTTTCTTTTTGCTTCCTTAACATTTATATCCATATAATTTTATCAATGTCATTATTTTTTCCCTTTCTTCAATTTGAAAGGCTCTTTATATAATTTCTAAGCAAGACAAAATTATTTGTTTCTTTAACAAAAATCATATGCTTATGTCTTCTGTGTAACATTTATTTCTAAAAACATAACCTACCTTCCTTATATGCTCTGGATAAATAACTATTTCTCTTCCATCTAATAGTTTTAATCATAGATATTAATTACAATTTTAAGTCTTAGACCCCCTAACATTTAGTGAAAAACCTAGGAAGTAAGCAATTTTAATTATTTTGAACTGGGTGTAGAGCCCAGGACAGAGGAGAAAAGTGTGAAGAGGTCTAGAGAGGCCACCTCCTTATAGCATGGCCAGGAGGCAGAACTGGATTGGCTGGGGGCGGGGTGCATGCATATTGGGCATGACTTTGCCCTTCAATTGGCGGTCTAGGCTCTGTGGACACATACATGTTCCCAGGCCTCACCATGGCCACCTCTCCAGACCTCAGACCACAAAGGCACAAAACCACAGACAAGAATAGAAAAGCAATTATCCAATGTACTCACTATTAATACGAAGGCAGTGGACATTCTAATGCATGCCCACATAGGAGGAAAATTCATTTTAATTCAAGTTGGGGGAACGGGTAACAAGGGAGGGGAAAAGGAGAGGGGGGTGGGGTGCTTCCCTTGAATGGGCATGGTGTGGGTGTGCTTGGCACATCTTTTAAGGGCAGTATAGAACCACAAGAGGAACTCTACCTAACAAAATCAAATATTTTGACCTGGTTGTTTGTACCTTCACATTACCCTGAAATTAAAAAACAAAAACAAAACCCTTTTAAATATACAAGCTGCAAGCTTTCTATCCTGGGAGCAATCAGCCTTTCACTGGATCCTGGAGAACAGCATCTACAGATTAGTCTTTCCTGCTACACCCTGGGGTGGCTGGAGGCTATTGGTTTAAATCCCATCAGTGGTGGGAGATACATCTCTCCAGCCCCTTACAGGGAGTAAAACAAATGGAAAAAAGTATCTATGAAATGCAAACCAAAATTTTAAGTCAAAGGTAGACCTAAGCAAATGGCTCAAATAAAAGCAAATAAACCCATGTGAGACCAAAATCAAGAATCCCTGCAGGGTTTTCACCAAAGTCACTGAAGAGGGAGTAAAAGCTTCAACCCTCTCAAGATCCAGAACACTCCCAACAATACTCAAACCAAGGAAAGTTTCACTGTCCCAACACTGACAGGCAATGTACATTTCTGTCCAGCCAGGTTCTCTAGCGTCTCAGTCTCTCAGCAGACTATCTTCACACAAAGGCCCAACAACCCATGTGCCCTATAGACAGAAGATTAAAAAACAGTCAGTATGATAGGAAATCAAAAGCTGTCCACACGAGTAGAAAGGATTATAAAATGAATTGGTACCACAAAGGTTGAAAGTCATAAGTATCAAACTAAGTTTTCATTAATGTTTCTTTTTCTTCCTAAGTTAAAGGACTTACATTTCCAAGGGACTGGTGCCCTGGTGGGGAATTGAACCCAGGCCATAGAAGTGTAGGCATGGATACTCAGACACTAAACTTCAGGCCTTTTTGTGGATTCTTCAGAAGAGTCAAAGCAGCTGGTTTGAAAATGCAAAGGGTTTTACCTTTGTTTTAAATCTGTTTTAGATCTTGCCAAAAGAGTTTTTAAGAGTACCTATTCCTTTGGAATCTTTTAATAGGCACTGGTAAGATAGCTATTTGAGGTGAGAATTGTCTGAAAAGTTTTCATTTAAATATAGCCAAATTATTTATTTCATAAGTGATCCGAATCAATTAGCTTTTCTCATGTAAAGTCTAAGAAATAACTGTCCATGTTTAATTTTTACCCTAGACCTAAGCCATATTTTTAAAACAGGCATAGAAGATTCTCCCCAACATGTACTCCCAGAAATAGGCAAAGATAACAAAAGATTCTTGTTTCCACATAAGTTTAAGCATGGTGCTGTGCACATGGTGTCGCTAGCATCCCAGAAATTTGTAGGGAGACCACCAGTCACTGACTTGTTAATCTGTGGCAGGCCCCCTTGGGATTGAGCTTTCCCAGGACTGACCAGTTAACAAGGGTTGAGACCACAAAGCCCCTTAGGATGCAACTTCTAATTAACAAAAAGTCCCCTGACAGGTTGGAGATTTGAAGCAAAGTGTCCACTGCTTAATATTTTACATGACTTGTGTTTACCAATCTATTCAGGCTGACTGCCAGATGTGACCCAAATCCCTCCCCCAGACGGCCGAAACTGAGAGGACTTCCACCTTGTCATAAGTCAAACTCTCAAGCACATGAAACGAAAGGGGACCCCATATGGATTTTATCTCAGAGCCTCTAGTATCTTTCTTTATGACAGAATTACCAGGAAAGAAAAAAAAGGAAAAAAAGGAAGATTATTACTGAGAGAAAAAAGGATCAGGCAACATGAATATTCTTACCAAAATATATACAGAGTTCCTACAAGTAAGACTAGTCTACTTACACATTTTTCTTCCACCAATCTTAAATTTGGAAGAAAAAAAGAGACAAATAGTGATTTTTACCATTTGCTCAACTGGATTCCACACAAAGAGACAGATTACGACTGGTAAAAACTTCTTACCCTTCTGCTAGCTTCTCACATCCTGGGTTCACAGGTGCCAAATCCATGGGGGCCACGGGAAAAGTACTCTCCATGTTTCACTGAAAATCAACTGACAAAAGGAAGATTAATAGGAGAAAAGTCATACAAAATTTAACACGCATGTGTGTGGGTGTCATACAAAATATGGAAACTCAAGTAAAAGGCCAAATGGTTGATTATTTTTATACCACCTTGAGGTTACAGATAGAGGAGGGCTTTGAAGCAGGACAAGATAGGCAATATATGGGGGGGAGAAAGAGAGGCCTGGGGCAGAGACAGTCTTATTATGTAGATGAAAGCTAACAGCAGCTCTCAGAAAGAATGAGATCATAATCTGTGGTGCAGTTCTGTCAGATTTTTAAAGGTATTAGACTTTCTTAGAACTGGACAAAGTGGGCGAGGACTTCAGGGAAAGCCTGGCTGCTTATTTTACCCCGCTGTTTTTGTTTTTTCTTTAATTGCAATACTCACAAAACTCTGTCTGCCAAAATAAAACTATTTCTCTAAAACTGAACTGGGAAGCCTGATAATAGGGTTTTTTTTCTCTCCAATCCCCTATATTCTTTCAAAGTTTCTAGTCATACTTTTAGTGACCCACTAACTTCTAAAGAGTGTCTCTTTTTCCTAAATTCCCTTTTTCCTAAAATCTTTCTGTGTTGGACTTGCATTGTCTCTTTCAGTTTTCGTTTGGGAAAAAGCTCATACTTTTATTAAATATTCTTCACTTCAAGAAGACTTGCAAATCCTTTGGATTTTAAACTTTGATATGTACAAATTAAGTTTTTAGCATTCGCAAAACCCTTTTCTTTCTCAAGTCTCTGCTTCTTAAAATTGGGAAACGTAGCTTTAAAATTGCTCTTTGCTACAGATTTATAAATGTCTATGGCAATATTGGCTCCCCGTTGAACTTCCCTCAATACACGCAGTGGCCTGCTGGTTTCCAAATCCTAAGCATATATTCAGTTCTATTTTACTTGACCTCTTTGGCCTATGGCAGAGTTAATGACTCAGTGCTTCAAATCTACTTTTCCCAAGATAACTGAAAAAATGCTTATTCATTGTTAATTGTCCTTCTATCTTTATAGCTTTTTTCTGACCTGTGTATTCAATATTAGTGTCCAAATGAAACTGCATGTCCCTTTCTCTTCCAGTTCGGATATCCTGCCCATAGTTTCAACTGCCATTTATTGTACTGTTTGATATACTGAAAATACTGCTGTCTAGATTTCCAGCGCTGATTCCTTTGAGTTCGTATTTGGAAGCACAGTATTGGTTATTGCTTCTTTGTGTGCCTGTCTCACCCAAGCATTAACAGCACTGTGTCTGATATGACCGAGGTCTGCTACCTGCTAGCCTCATATTTTTTTTTTCTGTACATTATAGTTCAACAACAGCAAACTATTTTAGTTCCCTGAAAATGCCATATACTCTCTCTAGCTCTTTTAAGACTTTACACAAATTAGTTCCTCTGTTTGGAATGCCTTTTTCACCACCACTTAATGCCAGGCATAAAACTATTTGTTTTGTATTGATTAATTGGAATCCCTCCCACCAATGAAGGCTTCTCAGAATTCCTAAGCCAAATATTCCTTTCCATGAGCTTCTTTTCTGTACTCTGTATGTAATCTTTGGTATGTCCGTCATTAGACTGTATCAAAACTATTTGTTATAGTGTTTGTTTTTGTAACAACTTGTGAGTAACACCTATTTTATTTTGATATTTTAAAAACCAAGCTGGTAATCTAAATAGAATAGGTAGTCATAAATACTGACGAATGAATGAGTGATGTTTGATTCTGCTGTTTTATTTTTTATTTTACTTTTTTGAAACAGAATCTTGTTCCATCACTCCAGATAGAGTACAATGGCATCGGCATAGCTCATTACAATGCAAACTTGTGTGCTCAAGTGCTCCTCCTGCCTCAGTCTCTGAGTAGCTGGGGCTACAGGCATAACCTACGACACGTGACTAATTTTTCTATTTTCAGTAGAGATGAAGTCCTGCTCTTGCTCAGGCTGGTTTTGCAATCCTGACCTTAAGGGATTCTCCTATCTTGGCCACCTAGAGTGCTAGGATTACAGGTGTAAGCTGATGTGCCAGCCCCAGACTAGATGCGCTTCAGCTCCTTCAAGTTCATTGTGTTTGGCTCTACATGCCCTTGTTAGTTTCAAGGTAGCTATCGGTCTCCTAAAATATCAGTGTTCCCGGCAGCTGCCTGGGCTCTCAGTTCTTGACATACTGTTTGCTGAAAAATGACCAGACAGTCCAAAGTAAGGCAAGTGTGAAAGTTTATTGATGAAAAGAAAGATAGGTTTGTAGAGTAAGACCAAGATATATATAGGCTTACAGAAGTTATTTTTACCATAGACAGCGAATGGGCTCCTCTTGTCAGGATAAGGAAAAGGCCTGGGTCATGGCCTCTGATTCTCCTTTGCATTGTCTGGATAATGCCTACTTGGTGGTTCAGAAGTCACCTTGGAACCATATGGACATCCCATGAGTCTTTCCCCATCGGGGAGGGGGGACTGCAATGTAGATTTAAGTTAGTGAGATGATAATTAGCTTTAAGACTGTTCTAGGTCACACTTAAGATGTTATTGTACCTGTTGCTAGGCTAAACGGTCTTCCTACATCTTTTCTGCAGTTGGCAGGCTAGGTTCTGATTGGTAGACTGGTATTACATTCCTTCCTCCCCAAGTATAAGCAATTTCTTGGACAAAATTAAGATGCAGGGCACTAAGAGTGAAGCCTGCCTCCCTACCCCCAACCCTGTCCCCCTTCCCAGGAGAGCCATTTTTAACTGCCTAACACCAATATTTTATATAAATAGAATTTATTTTTTCTATTTGTTTGAAGACCACAAGTGTGCTGTCTCCAGTCATTGATTATGGTTACACAATCTGTAATTTCTTAAAAGACTGATCGTAACAGGTATCCTTGGCATTACTTATCAAGGCTGCAATCTGCCAACTCTCAACAACGGCGTAATTACAAACTTGCACATACAGCTCTTAATCTGATCTAGGTACATGTAAGCAAAATTGAGATTTAAAAGAGCACTAAGATCTTTTAAATTTTATAAATTACTTATCTTGATATGTAAGACTTTACTATTCACAAGTTTGCCTTCTGTTATATAAGAACATACAGTATCTTCTAAAATAATTCAGAAAAATTTTATATAGCTTAACATATTGAAAATCACAGTGGTTCTAGAATAATACATTTCAATGTTATATTAGTGTATCTGTGTTTATATATACAATATATCTTTGTATAAATTTATTATATATCTAACACACATATTTTTAACTCTATAAATAAACCTGTATTATACTATATATATATATATATACATATATATATATATATATATATATATTTTTTTTTTTTTTTTAGTCAGAGTCTCAAACTGTCACCCTGGGTAGAGGGCCATGGCATCATAGCTCACAGCAACCTCAAACTCTTTGGACTTAAGTGATTCTTTTGCCTCAGCCTCCCAAGTAGCTGGAACCACAACTCTCGGCTATTTTGTTGTTGCAGTTGTCATTGTTGTTTTAGCTGGCCCAGGCCAGGTTCAAACCCCACAGTCTTGGTGTATATGGGCAGCACCCTACCCACTGAGCCACAGGCACTACCCCATACAATAAATATATTATAAGTATGAATATGGAAATAGACACATGCTGGTGAAAGTGGAGAAATTTTCTTAAGGACTCAATTCAAAACTCCTAAAGTCTTAGTCGTTTTCTGATTAGCACAGTTTTTAGTTAACTGCTCCTGCTTGTTGTTTATGCAAAAAAAAAAAAAAAAAAAAGATAATCTTTAAAAACATCTTTGTGTTACAGTAATTCTGCTGAAAGATTTTTTTCTTTTTTTTTGCAGTTTTTGGCTGGGACTGGGTTTGAACCTACCACCTCTGGCATATGGGGCCAGCGCCCTACTCCTTTGAGCCACAGGCACTACCCTCTGCTGAAATACTTTTGTCTTTACTTTTAAACTTACCTCATTTTCATTCCCATAACAAATACTAATAATAAAACTTTAAAGAAATTTCATGAATATCATTAAAATAAGGACTTATAATATACAGCGACCAGTATACACATTAATTAACTAAGAAGTGAGAAATTTAAAAGTTATAGATGAAATTAAAATGTATTAATAGCAGTTATGAATTTGCATTGACTATATTTCAATAATTTATTAGTATCATTTAAGGTACTCAGGGGACTATCTTTCCAGAATTGTGGAGAACGCACAGTCTAGGAGGAGACAGGGGAAGCCAGGGTGGGTCTTATAAACAGAGTTAACATGTTGTGGGTACACAGTTTGCAGTACTAGTTAGGAAATTTGATACTAGTTCATGATAAAGGCACAGGGAGAAAAAAAAACATATTTTATCCAAGAAATTTGTCACTGGGGAAACCTTTGGAATTTTAAAGAAAATAGTGTATGTGACAAGTATGTCCTTGCAGTATAGACATGTCCTCTCCACACCTCCCCATTAATGTGTTCTCTGGAAACCTCTTGTTTTTTAAAACTTGAAGATCATAGAAGATATGATACTTCTATTTTGCTTTGGTTTTGTCAATTTTAATAGAGAAATTATTTTTACCTAAGTGCTCAAAATGTATTATACCATGTGTAGAAAAAAGTTGCTACCAAAAGTTGCTAGCTGTTAAGATATCAGAATTTTGTTTAGACACTTGCTTAGAAAAATAGAATGAATGTCAAAAGAAGGATGTACCATGTAGTTACGAACTTTATTCTTTCATTTTAATTTTAAAAAAATTTTACTATGTCATTTGTACACAGATCATAAATACATTTATGCCATTATGGGATTGAATGTGTTGATTATTTGTACAAATTGGAGCACTTACGTCCTACTAATCAACGTAGCTTTCACCTCATTCACCCAATTACAGCATTAACATTTGTGTTCTACACCTGATAGATCCAACTTGTACTTGCAATGTGCTCCATAGGTGTGGTTTCCCTAGTAACCCTCCATCAACCCACCCTCTCCCATTCCCTCTTTCACCCAAGTTCCTATCGACCCATGAATGGATTAATAAATTGTGGTATATGTATACCATGGAATACTATGCAGCATTAAAAAAATGGAGACTTTACCTCTTTTATGTTTTCATGATTGGAGCTGGAAAATATTCTTTCATTTTGAGCTGAAACAGGCTGAATTTCACTAACACATTTCAGTAAAAACATATGAAATTAAGCAAAGTGTTTTGTTTTTACCCTAAAACATCAGTCACTGATCATAAATATGAAATATTTCCTTCCTTTTTAAGAGTTTCTAGAACAACCTCCAAAACAATGAGGAATCTCTCATAGATCCTGTGAATCTCATAGTTGACCTGAGGTTGCCCAGCTCATCACTCAGATCTCTGAAACATTACCTTTTACAGTAAGAAACAAATGAACACTGTTGACTGCTTTGATCTTTTTTGTCCTCTCTTTTCTCAACTTTCTTCAAGTTTTATTTTCAACCCATTTTAAGCAGTTTTCTTGTTTTTTTTTTTTTTTTTTCCTTTGGCCAGGGCCAGGTTTGAACCAAGCCACAGGCACCGCCCAATTTTCAACCCCTTTTAGAAAAAAAGAAAGACTTCATTTTTGGAAATTGTCTTATTTTGACTATAAATTTTTATTTGCATTTTCTATTCTATGTATTTACTTCCAAGTGCTTTTATTATGTTTTATCAAAAACATACTGTTCGTTTAATGCCATACAAACTGAATACATTTCTATATGGAGAAACTGTTAAAAATAAGTTGGTGTTCAGAAAATGTTGTTAGAAGCAGGTAATATCTTAATGTGGGGCTGTTACTGAAAGTTCAGTTTTTTTCCCTGAGGTCATATCAGTGGAAATGAAGAACAAGGACAAATGGTTTGAGGAAAAGGAAAAAGAAGTATATTAATTTGCGGGCAAATGAGGGAAGGGGAGAGAGGAGGGAAGGGAGGGGATGGGTTGATAGAGGGATGGTTAGTAGGGGGACCACACCTATGGAGCACATTGCAAGTACAAGTTAGACCTATCAGGTGTAGAATACTAGTGTCTCCAAAGACTGTCTTTAAACAGAAAAGCAGGGAAGTTTTCAGAGTTCGGGCTCCGGTTTAGGTAACCCGTGTCTCATGGTGTGGTTTCTGGGCTATTATTGTTTAATAATAATTGGTGGTTTTGCCCTATCTCATCTTTGGTGATGAGGATCTTATAACCCTTGGACCGCAATTCTGTTGAGCCACCTCCTATACTTTTAGACGCCAAAAAAATAACAACCAGCAAAAATTATTCATTTACATGTCCCTTTTATTATTGACCTCAAGAAGAAATGAAGGTTTTAATTCCCAAAAGGGCTGTGGAGTTTTCAAGAGACAACTAGAACATTGCACTGCCTTTTTTCAGACCTTTACCTCTGTTACAATAGTTTACTACATGCATATAAACATTTTACTGCCTTTTAGTTACATTTAGAAAATGGGTCAGGAATTTTTGTTTGATATGCAATTATATAATTTTTTTTTCATTAAAAAACTCTGGGTAATAGGCCTGCAGTTGGCTCTTTTATGGCAGATCATTTGATTTTTCAGGAGGAGATTGAGAATGGATTATCGATGTTAAGCAGGAGATGCTTAGTATCTATTTATTCATACATTTATTTTTCTGTTAGAAATAGTGGGCTTCAAAGTTAGGAGAAAACAGTATCAAGTTCAGGAGGTACATGCACAGATTTTTCACATTTCAAGGTGGGGGGTGAATTGAGACTAAATGCAACACAAGTGTACACTAAATTGAGCTGTGTATCTCTGAAGCAAGGTTGACAAAAACTTGAGTAACAGTTCACTGATTTTTTTTTTTTTTTTTTTTTCCTAATGACACAGAGCCTGAAGTGCCCACTAGAGGCAAGATTTTCTAACCCCTTGCCTCCAGGATGAATGAACCTAAATAATTTCAAATAGATAGTTATTTCCGCTTCTAAAATATACCAAGGAAATGAGAATCCACCCTTTGGTAACTGGTTCCACTATCTCACAGTCATTATGCCAATATGCACTGTTAAGAGGCCTAAATGCACGCATTACTGACACAATGGGCTATAATTGTGCCTTTGAAACTGCTACACAATATCCAATCTATGATTATTTAGGGAGTCTACATCCACCCATTATTGATGCAACAGCCCTTAATAGCACCTTTGTTGTCAGAGGTTGCTGTGTTGCTTAATATTCCCAGCACTGTTTGAAACAAATTGGTAGAACATCACAAACAGTGGGAAGATTAAGATATTTATGTGCAAGTATTATAGTCTACACTTAAAATTGAATTTATACGTTATATCACTGAATAAAAGCTTCAATGTCTTTGAACATTTTTGGAAACTATTTCAAATCAGCAGAAAGATTCAAATTAACCAGGGTATGAAACAAACAAGTTATCATTGCCACAATATGAGGGACCTTTAGAATGTTTTTAAACCTTTAAACCTGTTTTTAAACCTTAAATATAGGGCATTTAAGATAAAAATAAAACAACAAAAATTCCACTAAATTTTGTATTATTCTCTAGCTCTTTAGGTAATGAAACATAGCTAGAGAAAGTATGTTTGTGTTGATTTTTCACTGTACTTCAACAAGGCAAAAATAGACTATAAAGGGTGAAAATTCAAGAAAAACTTTGAAATCACATATTGTTTTCTCTGTAGAAAGTTATCAGGTTCAAAATATAAAGATAGCTGATAGGAGACCTTTTATTTATTTATTTATTTATTGTTTTTGTTTTTTTAATTAATTTATTTATTTATTGCGTCAAGCAGCCGCTTATATAGAGTATGGGGAAGGGGCGGGGAAAGAAGGTGGGGGGATGAGGTGCGTGACAGGGTTAGGCCAATGGCATGGTACCACGTTGGCTGTGTCTAGGTAGAGGCAGTTTCAGGCCGGGCCTTGCTGAGTCATTGCTACACGGAAG
Source organism: Loris lydekkerianus (assembly GCA_963574355.1). NCBI lineage: Eukaryota > Metazoa > Chordata > Mammalia > Primates > Lorisidae > Loris > Loris lydekkerianus. The sequence continues at coordinate 191 of CAUYPK010159340.1, read as the reverse complement.
TAGCTCGATGGATCTACTTCTAGTCAGGCTCGGGAAGTTGTACTAGGCCTCAGGCACATGGCAGGGCCCAACAATTCCCTCTTTTGCTTTTTGTATGGCGGAAAAACATAGCCCCTGTCTTAGGTTGCCTGCTCTTGCAGTTTCAGTCTTACCCGTCATGGGGGTACAAACATCAATGGTTTGGTCCCTGT